>LGSM01000703.1:0-13899 GCA_001314345.1 Phytophthora multivora | reverse complement strand
GTGGGCCCGTTCCCGTTCGCCCGCATCGTCGACAGCAAGGACCTACCGACTGTGTGAAGAAGCCTCGAACAGGTAGTTTTGGGGATAGTTGATATTTGGCATGAATGATCTACGATCACTCTTATATGTACATGTATCCACTCAACTCTGCTGCCATTCAGTCGTCACTAAAACGGCAGTAGCATCATCAGCATCGAGGCTGACGTCCACGCATTTGTTGAACGAGTAGTAGAACTTCTACTAGAAGCCGTCGTCGCATCCATCTCTGAAGAATCCAGTGCCAAGGCTGAGCCACTCGTGGTAGTACTACTAGTACTACTAGCGGTGGTGGTAGTACTACCGGTAGAATCATCTTCATCTTCGAGACTGACGTCCACGCACTTGTTGAACGAGCAGTAGAAGCCGTCGTCGCAGCCATCTTCGAAGAAACCAGTGGCGAGGTTGAAGCACTCTCGGTCGTAGCTAGGGCCTCGGCATGTCGTGCTGCCGTTCTCGCAGTATTTACCGGCTGAGCAGAGGATTTTACACGTTCGACCGTCCACGGGGTCAGCGGAGACTCTGCACAGGTCATCAATGCACTCGTGTCCAGCGTCGCATCCGTCCTGGAACAGGGCGGTAGTGGCGTTGTAGCACTCGGTGTCGTTCTGAGCCGCACGGCATTCACCGATGGAGCCGTCGCAGTACTCCCGACTGCCGTCGCATCCTTCCGTCAAGCACACAGGCTCATCCGAACCGGAAGATGCGACAGCTGCGCACAAGTTGACGGTGAGAACAATGGACAACAGGATGGAGATCTTCATTTCGGAGACTTGAGACAGAGGAGGAGAATCCAGGAATGAGAACGCCTCCTCACCCACAGGCCATTAAAGATACGCACCTGCTAAATGAGACTTGAAAAAAAATGTAGACATGATTCATGGCCAACTGCGCGTCCGACATCTTACAGCAACATAGTAAATATTCTTGCGATCCGGAAAACGCTCACACCTGTTGTTCTTGCACGTGAATCCGTGGTCCTGTAAGTGCCCGTGGCCGGAGCGACGAGAAGAGCGGAAAACGTCGTTCTGGTGTTGAAAGGAGGAGCTTTAGGCGGATTCGAGAGAAAACCGCCGGGCAGGATCCAAGAATTCTGGTCATTTCGCCTGAGTTTATAGTCTACTTCCTGCAAATTAGTCGACCCGAGGTACGTAAGGCTCGAAAAAGCTCTGACCAGCCCATTCGGCTGTCTTGTCGGTGTAGATCGGGGGCCCTTCGACGTAGTTATCGGCATCATTCGGATCACCATAACCGGTGTATTTAGCGAGCGATGGATACGGGAGCACTGGACGACTGCGCGTGACGGTCGGAGCCGCTGGTTTTGGCATCCAAGGCGGCAGATCCGTGTCCAGATCCGTGCTCGTGACGATTTTGTGTGGTGCGTTGCCTTGCTCCACCCACTCTAACAGCGGCGTCACCAGGTCGATAGCAGCCATTCCTTCACCACGACCACAGTGCTGCACGCCCGGTAGCAAGTAGAGTCGCTCGAATTCTTCGACTTGATCCGCTCCCATTTGTTTTTGAAGCGCTTCGTGGTACGCGATCGTCGTGCGAGGCGAAATGTGCTCGTCCGACCAGCCGTGCCACAAGATCAACTTGCTTCCTGCGGCTTTGAACGCCGCTAAGTCCGGGTTGGTGGCGTCTAGCAGCGGGTGTCGAGGTTTCAACAGCTCAACGGTAGCTTGAGTAAACTGAAGATCATTGAGTGAGTACGACTCGGGAGGGTTTGGCTCGAAGATCAGATACTTCAGAGCTGCAAGAGCGATATGAGCGCTCATTACTGGTTGGTTTGGGCCTCGAGGCACGAAAACTCCTTCCCAAGCCAACTCTGAACCGAATTGCGCGTTTCCCACAGTCAAATGCTTCCCAGTGACAGGGTCCACGGGTCCGTTGTAGAACTTGTGAATTGTATTCACTTCCGCCTCGGTCAAGCAGTGGCGATCCTCCTCTGTGCCACAGAGAAGCTCCTGAACATCGAACTTACAGACTCGAGGATCGGAGAGCAAACCGTCGACCAGGCCATCCAGCGCGTCACAGGCTCGAACGACTGCCTCGTGGAGCAGAGGCAACTTGGAAGCTGTTACAATGGCAGTTGGGCCACCTCCTAAAGCGTGTTCGGGAGGTCCATGACCAGGAGGACCTGGTTCTCGCCTCTCGGGTCCTGGAGGTGGGCCACGCATCATCGGCGGCAACTCAAGCATCGGTCCGTCGATGTTACTCATCGCCAGCCAACCATGGTGCAAACTGTTCTGGAACTGGAAGAGCATGGCTGGCGCTCCAGCCAAAATACCGTCGAAGTCGTTCGGGTACCGCAGAGCCTCCATGACACCCTCACGACCGCCATCCGAGCATCCATTGAAGAACGAGTATCGAGGCTTCTGACCGTAGTACGCTTGCATTAGCGTCTTGCTAACCAGAGACGTCAAGTGCTGGGCACTGTACGCGAACGATTTCTGGCGTCCAGGGTTGCTCGCGAACACTTTACCGTCCATTCCTCCACCCATATCAGTCGCAGCCAATGTAAACTCCCCACCACTGACTTGCTTTGACTCGGAGGCCGCGTTCACTTGCATCCGGATCATACCGCAGAGCCCTCCACAGCCAACTTGCATGTAGCGCTGCGTCCACGTGCGCACAGGCAGCATCACCTCCCACTTGGTCGAAGCCGGTAGTGTGCCCTCTACAAGGCAGTAGAGATGCCCCTCGCGGGTCGTTTCAGCCGCCGACGTGATCGTAGCGCCATCTTCCGCAATGTGAGAGAGGTCAACGCCCAAAAGCGAGTCACAATCCACGATCGGTGTCACGACACCAAGACGTCCGTCAGCAGCGGATTGAAACACGCGAGTCTCCCTTGAAACTCCATCACTTGTTTCAATACTTTCAGCAATGGGAGCACTGAAACTGGTCGTGTCAGTACTGGTCCCTCCTACACTTGTGGCATTGCCGGTGCCAATACCGGTCGACAGTTTGGATAGGAACTGCGCGTCACAAGTTGCTTCTGTCTTAGTCAGGGACAGCGTCTCGATAACGGAACCAGCAGAGACAGCAACGGCAAACGATAGTAGCAACGCTAAGCAGGAAGCGCGTGCACGAACCATCGCTTCTGCTTGGAAAATATCAAACTGATCAACTGCAGGTGTCACTGCAACCGTTGAACCCATGTTCATCATCGATCACCGAAACGATGAACCGTCGTCAAACGTAATCAAAAGATCCATTGGCTTAAAGTTTTCCTTTCAATTCATTGGTTAAAAATGCCTCGATCTAAAATGGAGGAGCTCATTTTCGGACCTTTATCGGCTCCCCCTTGTCCGCCATGTACAGCGCGTCGCAGCTCCTGGCGCTGGGCGTGTCCCTGGCGATCTGCACGGCTGCTGTGTTCTATGCGGACTTCCTAGCCGAGCTATTCCCCACGCAGGAGGCTTCGTTGAGCGTCGTCGAGCAGCAGCAGATGCTGGCGTCGATGGTCTTTCACGCGTCGAAAAGTGGAGACGCTGCAGCCAATGGAGCCGATAAAGAAGCACGAGATCCACCGCGTCTCGCCTTCTGCTGCAGTGCCGACCTGGATGTGGCTGTCCCAGCTGTGGAGTTGATGCAGAGCGTGCAAGAAGTGGAGCGCCAGCATCTGCAAAAGAAAAACAAGAAGAAGAGCAAGGCAGGGAAGGCCTCGGAAGAGCTCGTTAAGCGCCACCACGAGCGGATCGGCTCGCTGAAGGAGTTACAAGAGAGCTTCTCGTACTATTTCTCCTCGGGAGCCGCTGCTGAGCAGAGTATGCTCTCCCCGGAACAATTTCGAGAGGTGGTGGCGTTGGCTGATGCGCTGCCGGGAGTCAAGAGGAAAGTAGGCGGCAATGCAGCTGTAATGGCGGAGAGAGCTTCAGCGGAAGGCTGTGTGGTTCTACTGGGAGCTGCTATGGGGAAGGAGATGAAGCCGTATTTTGTAGACCCGAGGATCCAATTAGTTGGACACTTGGAGGAACATCAACATGACGACGTGCACTTGGTGCTGGAGTATTCGAGTGGGGACGAATTCAGAGGACACAAGTCTCCACGTGCGAACAGATATTACCTGAATCATGACGTGCACAATGCCAGGCTGTCGGTGCTGGAGGAGTTCGAGCAGTCGCTGGACGCGTTCAAGCCTGATTTGGTCGTGTTTGGAGGGCTGCAGCTTATGGAAGTGGAGACGGACGAACGTGAGCGTCTCCTGCGCCTCAAGGCTCTATCGGAGGTGCTTCAGAACCTCTTCCTGGCCCAGACGCCGACGCACTACGAGTTTGCGGCCGTGTCGGACTTTAGTCTCTTCGATGACACGGTCCGACTCGTGCTGCCTTGGGTGGATTCCATTGGACTGAACGAGCAAGAGCTCTACATCCTACACCATTACCTCATCTCCGGCGAGGAGGGTACAGCTACGACTTCGCGTCCTACGGTGGCGGAAGTCAGTTCTCAGCTTCACGACGTCATCCAGTTCGCGTCGAAGGCCAAGAAGAACTTCCAGTCTAGCGGTCAGGACAAAGCCAAGGGTGAAGACAAGAAGGAGTCGCTGGCCCTTGCGCAGCTCTCGCGTATCCACTTCCACACACTGCAGTTCCACATCGTGTGCCAAAAGGAAGGGAGCATGTGGGAGGACCCTACGACGGCGTTGGTACAAAGCGCTCTCATGAGTTCCAAGGTGGCGTGTGGCAAGCCTCCGGCTCCGGGAAGTGTATCTGACGACAGTGACAAGCCCAAGCCTATGCGCACCAGCGCTGAGATGGAGGTGGACCCGGAACGTATTGAGATGCTCCTCGCTCGGCAGCAGCTCCTGAGCGCGCGCCAGGGCCTGAAGGTGGATCTGGACCCGTTCTCGCCTGTTGTCACGTGGCAGGAGGCCGACTTCCAGTGCCACCTCGTGCCGATGATGGCCTGCAAGAAGCCCGACCACACTGCTGGCTTGGGAGACAACATCTCGGGCACTGGCATGGCTTACCACCGCATCCAGAAGAAGAGCGAAGCTTAACAACTAGGCAAATTGACTGCACCAGTCCGCCAGGATTGAGTTGAAGTCATGTCTTATATAGAATTCATCAACTAACCAACGTACCTCTCTTAGTTGCTTGTCGTACGTGCGCTGGCACCGACAGCTGCCTTCATACGCGTGAACCACGGCTCGATATTGGTCTCGCGCATCATGTCGTTGTACGTGTCCAGTCCGTCCATCGCTCGCAGGACGCCAAAGACCGAGAGGTCCGCCATGTTGGGCTCGTCGCCTCCGAGGAACGAACGCTTGTCGCCGACAGCATCCACCCAGCTGTTCAATGCCTCATAGAGCGCTTGACGCTCGTTGTCGATGTTGTATTTCTTCTTCGAGCGCTTGGCAATGAGATACATGATCACGGCACCGGCGTACTTGGACATCCGGCGCTCCATGGGCGTGAACTTTCCCTCCGTCAAGCAGTAGTCGAAAGCCTGAAGCGCCTCCGGAACTGTACGGTAAATATTAGGTGGAGTCAAGAGGATCAGTCTCTTGTCGACCCATTCTCGCCACTGCTCCTCCTCCTTCTGAGCTTCTTCACCCTGCGAGCCCTTTGGAGCTTCCACAAGCTCTCGTAGGCGGGAGATAATTGCTGAAGAGTCGACGACCACTTCGTCATCAATGCGAACCACTGGGACCTTGCTGTAGTCCGTAAAAGCCTTGGTCTCCTTCTTAGTAAGTGGATTCACCTCCACAACCTCATACGGGATCTTGAGATAGTCCAGCACGGCCTTCACCTTGCAGCAGTACGGACAAGGCTCGTACTGGTACAAAATCACATTGGGCAGCGCATTTCCGCCCTCTTTTGACACTGCACGAGGCTCCACAGTGGGCGCAGAACAAAAAGCACAAGCAGCGCTGGTACTTACAGTTGCAGCAGCAATGAGGCCCGCCCTAGGGAGCAGCGGAGAGACGGAAACTGGCGCGACCGACCTCCAACGTCCAGAACTGAAGCGTACACTGCTGGTACCGGAAGACCTGGACGTCGAAGGACGCGTGAAGGCCGCAGGAGCCGAGCGCAAGCCGCGTGCGAAGCGCACCCCACGTTGCAGCATCTTGTTGCCTTTTTGGATGTGGGGCGGAGGTAAAAGCTTACAGGATTGGTTGAAATTGTTAGATAATGGATTTGATTGAGTAAAATGTGGATTTTGGTGATTGGATGAAAGACGTCTGGATTGGTGATAAATTTAACTGAAGTACGTCAGCAGATTGATGCCACTCGTTTTCACCGTCGGAGCATGGGAAGTGATTCCTTCAATTTATCTTTGAGCTCGCTGCTGCTAAATTGAATCGTCATATTTCTGCTAAAAGTTTGCTACAGTACACTGTACTGCGGCATGATGGATGCAGTCGTTTTTTGCATTTTCCGCCGACAGTGTAGCACTGTAGCAAATCGTCACTTCAGCCGCTGCTGTCCAAGCATTGCTGCTCACTACTCATGCTTTAATCCCTCCTCCACTTCCTATTGGCCAGAAAATCTCCATTCCGGTGTTTCATTGGCGCAAATTTGTATCCATATCTAGCGACTGGCCACGGCTGCAGGATGAACACGCACTTCGCATTTTGCAGTGTCCGCTCCCCATCCGTCCGCTCCTCCGAGCTTCAACGCCCCCTCCACCATGGCCTCGTCGCCCGAGAAGAAGCAGAAGACGACGTCTCTGTCGTCCGCCAGCTCGCTACTGCGCTTCTACCGCACGCCGGCCTTCACGGCGCACGCCAACCGCACGCTGCTGGCCTTCCTGCGCGCGCAGGCGGTCGACGGCCTGCAGGTCGAGGAACTGCAGACTGAGTACTGCTTCTACGTGGAGACCAAGGCCGATGCCGGCGCGCTGTCGGCGGCCGACCAGGATACACTCCACTGGCTGCTCAGTGAGACCTTCGAGCCGCAACAGACCCGCGCGGCTCAACCGTTCCTGGCCGCTGCGGAAAACAGCAGCCAGTGGCTTGTGGAGGTCGGTCCTCGCATGAACTTCTCCACGGCCTGGTCCAGCAACGCTGTAGCCATCTGTCAGGCTTGTGGCATCTCCGCTATTAAGCGCATTGAGCGTGCGACTCGTTACTTGATCCGGTACACCACCACGAAGCCGGAAGCCCTTGAGACGCTGAAGCAGGCACTTCTCCGCCACGAATGCGACCGCATGACGCAGCAGGTGTACGAGCAGCCACTTACCAGCTTTTGGCACGGTAAAACGGTGCAGCCGGTCCGCAAGATCCCCATCATGGAACGCGGTCTTGACGCTCTGAAGGAGATCAACGAGGAGATCGGACTGGGTTTCGATGACTGGGACCTGCAGTACTACCTGAACCTGTTCAAGGAGAAGCTGCAGCGCAACCCGACGGATGTCGAATGCTTCGACATGGGACAGAGCAACTCAGAGCACTCACGTCACTGGTTCTTCGGTGGCAAGATCGTCGTCGACGGCAAGGAGATGCCGCAGACGCTCTTCCAGATGGTCAAGGACACGCTCACGGAGAACGCCAAGAAGAACAGCGTCATCGCCTTCCACGACAACTCGTCGGTCATCAAGGGTGCCAACATTGTCACGCTTGGACCTGTGAACCCTGGTGAGCCCTCGCCGGTGCAGGAGCGTACGCTTGACAGCCACTTGCTCCTGACTGCTGAGACGCACAACTTCCCGTCTGGTGTCGCCCCGTTCCCTGGTGCTGAGACTGGCACTGGTGGACGCATCCGTGATGTGCAGGCTACTGGCCGTGGTGCCAATGTCGTTGCTGGTGTCAGCGCTTACTCCGTCGGAAACCTCAACTTGGAGGGGTACAAGCTTCCGTGGGAGGACGAGAAGCTGGAGTACCCGTCCAACCTTGCCCACCCGCGCGACATTCTGATCCAGGCTTCGAACGGTGCTTCAGACTACGGTAACAAGTTTGGCGAGCCTGTTGTGACGGGTTTCGCCCGTTCTTTCGGTATGGTGCTGCCCAACGGCGAACGTCGCGAGTACATTAAGCCGATCATGTTCTCGGCTGGTCTTGGCCAGCTGGACGGCCGTCACTGCACTAAGGGTGAACCTGAGATTCAGATGTGGGTCGTGAAGATCGGTGGCCCGTGCTACCGCATCGGTATGGGCGGTGGTGCTGCCTCTAGTCGTATCCAGGACACCAAGACCGCTGACCTGGACTTCAACGCCGTGCAACGCGGTGATGCCGAAATGGAGTGCAAGCTGAACAAGGTGATTCGTGCTTGCTGCGACCTGGGAGAGAAGAACCCTATTGTCTCGATCCACGACCAGGGTGCCGGTGGCAACGGTAACGTTCTGAAGGAGATCGTCGAGGTGTCGAACTCGAAGCCGGGCGATGCTAACCGTGGTGGTGCTCGGTACGAGGTGCGTGACATCCTTGTGGGTGATGACACTCTGTCCGTCCTGGAGATCTGGGGCGCTGAATACCAGGAGAATGACGCTCTTCTGCTCCGCCCCGAGCATGTCGAGCTGTTCGACAAGATCTGCAAGCGTGAGAACTGCCCGTACGCTCTGCTTGGCCAGGTGACCGGCGACGGCCATGTTGTGCTGCATGATGCGCAGGACGACTCGACCCCGTTCGATCTGGACCTAGACTTGGTGCTGGGCAAGATGCCCCAGAAGACCTTCACGGACACGAAGGCCACGGAGCCCGTCTCGGAGCTGTCGCTTCCTGTGGACATTACCCTGCGCGATGCGCTGGACCGTGTGCTGCGTCTCTTGTCGGTCGGCTCGAAACGTTTCCTGACCAGCAAGGTGGATCGTTCTGTGAGCGGTCTTATCGCCCAGCAGCAGACCGTGGGTCCGCTGCAGCTGACTCTTGCTGACTGCGCCGTTGTGGCCCAGTCGAACGTTCCTAACAAGGACGGTAAGTTCACGGGTGTGGTGAGCGCTTGTGGTGAGCAGCCTATCAAGGGACTGGTGAACCCTGGTGCTATGGCTCGCCTGAGTGTTGGCGAATCGCTGACCAACATGGTGTGGGCCGCTCTTGGCGGGCGTGGTCTGGATGACTGCAAGTGCTCTGCTAACTGGATGTGGGCAGCCAAGCTGCCCAACGAGGCGGCTCGCATGTACGAGTGCTGCGAGGCCATGACTACCTTCATGAAGCAGGTGGGTGTGGCCGTCGACGGTGGTAAGGACTCACTGTCTATGGCTGCCAAGGTTAACAAGAAGGACGTGAAGACGCCCGGTACGCTGGTCATCACCATGTACGCCCCCACGGAGGATGTTGAGCTGAAGGTGACCCCGGATCTCAAGACCCACGCCGGTGACAGCTTCCTGTACTACGTGGACGTGGGCAAGGGCGAAAACCGTCTTGGTGGTTCGGCCCTGGCTCAGGTGTACGGCCAGGTCGGCAACGTGTCCCCGGATATTGAGGACGCCGAGCTGTTCAAGAACGCATTCAACGCCATCCAGACTGGCATTAAGAACGGATACCTCCTGGCTGGCCATGACCGTAGCGACGGCGGTCTCATTATTACACTGCTCGAGATGGCGTTTGCTGGCAACTGCGGCCTGGACGTGAACATTCCGTTCGCGGGTGGCAAGGCCTCGACCAAGGATGTTATTCAGGTGCTGTTTGCCGAGGAGCTTGGTTTCGTGTTCCAGGTTGCTGCTGGCCAGAACGCCACTGAGGTGGAGGCTACCTTCAACAAGCTGAACGTGCCGCTTGTGAAGCTGGGTAAGGTGACGACCGACGGCGCCATCAAGGTGAGCGTGAATGGCGAGAGCGTCCTCGAGGACCAGATGGTGGACCTGCGTGACGTGTGGGAGGCTACGAGCTTCGAGCTTGAGAAGCGTCAGTGCAACCCGGAGTGCGTTGCCCAGGAGCAACGTTCGCTGCGTACGCGCACAGCTCCTTCCTGGAAGTTGTCGTACGAGCCCAAGCCGACTCCGGAGCGTCAGTTGAGCACGCGTGCCCAGCACCGTGTGGCTGTCCTTCGTGAGGAAGGCAGCAACGGTGAGCGTGAGATGCTTGCCGCATTCCACCACGCCGGCTTCGAGGTCTGGGACATCACCATGTCGGACCTAGTCAACAAGCGCGTGGTGCTGGACGAGCGCTTCCGCGGTGTGGCCTTTGTTGGAGGCTTCACGTTCGCTGACGTGCTGGGATCGGCCAAGGGCTGGTCAGGTGTGGTGAAGTTCCACGGCGACGTGCTCAAGCAGTTCGCGGCCTTCAAGGCTCGCGAGGACACGTTCAGTTTCGGTGCTTGCAACGGTTGCCAGTTCATGACGCTGCTTGGCTGGCTCGACCGCCCTGAGGCCAAGGCTTTGGAGGAAGAGACGAAGACGTCGGCCCAGCCGCGCTTCGTGCACAACGAGTCGGGCCGTCACGAGTCTCGCTTCGTGTCCGTGCAGATCCAAGAGTCGAACTCGGTGATGCTGCGCGGCATGGCCGGTTCGTCGCTCGGTGTCTGGGTTTCACACGGCGAGGGCCGCGCGCACTTCACGCACCCGAAGATCCAACAGCAGTACGTGTCGAGCGGCGCCGCCGCCATCCGCTACGTGGACGACTCGAACGTGCCGACGGAGGAGTACCCGTTCAACCCGAACGGATCGCCGGAGGGCATCGCCGGTCTCGTGTCGAGCGACGGCCGCCACATGTGCCTCATGCCGCACCCGGAGCGCTGCTTCCTCAAGTACCAATGGCCGTACATGCCGGCTGAGTTCGAGGCGCACCCCGTGAGCCCGTGGATGCAGATCTTCCAGAACGCCAAGACCTTCTGCGAGGGCCAGTAAGCGCCCACACGTTGCATCAGAACAGCATTCCCACTTGACAATGCATGATGCCCGGTATATTTGTACAACTCCACCCTGTCTTGCCTTCGTTGTAGACCCCAAGAGCAATTGAACGGCAACATGTACTCTACTCCTGGCCCGGTCCAGGCTGTAAAAACCAAAACTGATTCGCTTTTATGATTCGTTAAAAATACCACTGATCCATTTCAAGTGGCTAAAACTGTGTGAAACACGTGTATCACACACCACTTTCAATTCGACGAGACTTTCAGCGAATCAGATCTGACTACTTGATGCCTCTTCCTCTTTATCGCTTCACTACCGAAAGTGCTCGCTCTACAGTCGACATGGAGGAATTCTTCCAGTACATTGGCCCGGACGGCGGCGCTGCTTCCTCCAGCGCATTGCTCAACCGCGAGCGCTTGTTCGTGTACTCTTCACCTCGCGAGAAGCAGATCGATCGCTGTGGAGAGCTGCGCGTGGGCTCGTACTTGGCCTGCTCGTCCATTCTCAACTACGAAGACCAAGTTTGGCTCAAGATCCGTCGCGGCTACTTCTCCAACGCCAAGAACAATGGGTACATCCGCGTATACTTCGAGTTCCCTACAGGTTCGACGCCTATTGACGGCAGTGACGTGCCGCCTCGTCAACTTTCGTCGCTTGTTGGGACGCAACCGGCGCAATTCCGCTACATGCGCAGACTCCCAGGTACGCCAATATGGAGAATACTCCCTTATCCGATATTTCAGTTGAATTGACCATTGTTTTGTTAATTTTGCAGAGTTTCCGACGTACATGTGTGCACGGGACCGCTTGGTGCTGTACCGGGAGCCTGTGTTTACGCTGCACTCGACGTCGGTGTCTTCTGATTCCAATTCTGGTTCGACGCCGAGACACATGCAGCGGTTCTTGCCACCTGTGAGCGTTTTCCAGGCAACAGAGTGCAGATTCAACCAGGACTTTACGCAATTGGCTGTCAAAGTGACGTCGGCCTTTGCTGGACTCGGTGGATGGATCAACGCGTCGTTCTATAAGACGCTCGTGGAGGTGGAAGACCCGAAACAACTCAGCTTTTTCCGTAATGGACCAGTGTATTTGCAGAATGTGGCAGGAAGAGGAGGCAAATGGGCGGGAGAATTGCCTGTTCGAGCGATTCCCAGCTTGCAGGCTCCCAGGTTGTACAACGTCGAGAGTTATCGCGTTGTGCGGGCGATTGAACGGAAACTACTGAAAGACCGCGTGTGGGTGCGCATCCAGTCGTTGAAGGCGCATGAAGGAGGTGAGAAGAAGAGCGAAGAGGACCCGGTTGCAGAATCAGAAGGGAATCAGGAAGAAGAAGGCCGGATGAACGAGACTGCAGGACCTGATGCCTGGGTCATTGAACGCAACGCCAACACTGCTCAGCGAGTGATGGTGCCGTGGGGTAGCAACCATATCCAAGACGTGCCTACTAACGACAACGCGGAGCGGTACTACCGTACCATATACAGTCGTCGACCGCTGCCTTTGCGGCGTACTGCTGACTTGCAGGCTGAGATCGTTGGCCACCTTGAGCCTGGATTGGTGTTTTCCTCTACCCAACGGGTCCTGAATGACAGAGGTCACATGTGGATCAGAGTAGCGTTGCCTGGGGAAAAACGAGTTCACATCAGCAAAGACACAGGAGGATCTGAGGACGAGGACAACAACGCAGGAAACAATTCTGATAACAATTCCGAAGAGTCCAAGGAAGAGGAGGAGGAGTTTGAAGACCTTGGGAAGCCTTTACGGTACGGCTACGCGATCCAATCGAACGCGAAGACCAACACCTGCATGGTCCAAGAGATCCCCGCACCCGGAAAGATGAACCCGAAGCAATTTTATCAGCTCTTCCTGTCTCCAGATGACGGACCTCAGACGAAAAGTAACAATCAGGAGGGCGAAGCTGGGAGTACAGCGCCAGAAAACACACTAGCGGCCCGCGCGAAGGCATCGAACACAGCCAAGGAGCTGTTTTACGTGAAGAACGGCGCTATTCTGTCAGCCATTGGGTCTGTATTCAACGCTGAACAAGGACGCGTGTGGCTGCAGGTGCTGGCAACAGAACTGGATCCTGCTATGCGCGTGAAGCACCAGTGGCCGCTCTCCGATGCCGAGCAGAACCAGAATGTGATCTATCTACCTATGTGCGACCCGAACAAGAGTTCAAACGAGACCGTTCTCAAGCCTGTTCACCGCGAGTTGGCGAGGATTGACAACCCCCTCAAGGCCGAGAAGGACGGTGCGCGATCGCCCTCACGCGTCGTGTTCAGTGGCCGCGCGTCGAAGCTTTTCGGGTCGCACCTGCTTCGTCCGTCCACCATCGACTTGCCTTCGACATCCCAAAAGGGAAAGGAGACTCTGAGCAGCGGCATCACGATCCCGGACCCGGTGGCACGAGCTGCAGGCGAGAACGACCGTACGCAGAGTTTGAAGGACGAAATCACGGCGTGGCAACTTCAAACAGGCAACCGCGTGACGCAACTGTACTCGCAGATCGGCTCGTTGGCAGGCTACACGTTGAGTTGTGTCCGTCGGCCGTTCGCGTCGTGTCTGGCACATCAAGAGGCAAAACGACGATACCGACAATTGGACCAGGAGGAAGAAGGCATGGAAGAATACGAGCTCGATGACGACGATGTGCGTGTGTAGACTGTTCTACGTTGAACGGGGTAGTCATTTGAATTTTTATTTCAGAGTGTCTACCATGTTCACCAAAACTAAAAAAAAAAGCTGCACAAAGTCAAAAACTTATCTCAAAATTTTTAAACACTTTAGGTATTTTTTTAAGAAACTAATTAGTGTGAAATTTAATAGTACAAATCTCATAATTTGTAGACCTCAACACAACTAATCAATTCTACAGAATCTTGAGAGCTTTAGTCTTGGCTTCTTGAGAAAACATGAAATTTGCAGTAGGAAATTGGCGCGATGCCAGTGCATTGCCACGCACAGCTCTCCCAAGAGTATGCAGCGCTTCGTTCTTGACAGCAAGGGGCGCCTATCCTCTCCACAAACGCAGTGATGTCGACATGTAAGGATGCCTGTTCTTCCTGCCAGCAATAAGGAGGCGAGCCAGAAAGGAGATTGGCCAATCTTACCACAATCTACTGTAGC
>LGSM01000702.1:0-19077 GCA_001314345.1 Phytophthora multivora | reverse complement strand
GGGGGGGGGGGGGGAGGGTGACACTACAAAGACGTAAAAGGTAGTTTAGGCACTAGGCCTCGTGCTTGTTTGAAAACGGCCAAGCGTCCTTGAGTCTCTTGAGAAACACTTCGTCCTTCAAAGGCATCTCCCTCTTGACCGACTCGAAAGGAGACGAGTAGAATTTCGTGGTGCTCAAACCTTTGCGTGCTTTAGCAGGAAGTTGATCCCACGTGATGAGATCCTGAGTCTTTCCTGCTTTCTCCGTGAATCGCAGACTCGGCTTGGGTGACTTGTCCGCTTCGTACGACTCGAGTTTCAACACTTTGGATGCGTTCAGGTGTCGCTCTTTATGCGGCACCTTCGTTACGAGACGGTCCTCGTAGTTCAGGGACACACCAAGAAGCTTCGAGTTGTTGAGCGTCGGGTCATCGATCCAAACGACTGCCGTCTCCCAAAAGTGGCGGTCCTGGAGCTTCCCGCTCCGCCCTTTAGGTAGGTACCAGGTGTACATGATAGCCCACTTGTCATTGTACCAGTCCGAACGTGAATACACTTGGGAGCCGAGAGGGGAACCCTTGCACTCCCCATCGTCCGGACCGCTTCCTTCGAGACCAGCACTCACCGATCCATTGTGCTGTACTGCAGGATACGGGTGGCAGCCATACGAGACGAAAAGCTGCGGCTTGTACTTGATTGCGGCCTCCTCGAAAGAGTTGGTGGGTATCGGCTGGGAGAATGGCTTCACTTTGTCGTGGTCGACCAACGTTCCGTTGTCTTTCCCCAAGATGAGCGCAGTGAGGGCGGTGGCGGCAAGTACCGTTAGAGCCATTGTGTAGTAGATCGTCTGTAGGTGACTTGTGTCGTAGGCGGATGCTTGGGAAATGAGAACGTACTTGGAAGTCTGAGCGAGAACCAATAGATCCGACGTTGCTGCGTAAACGGAGAGAATCGGCCTGGTCACTACGATTACCGTCAAGGAGCCCCTATGTAGGGTAATACCGTATACTAGTATGCACTTGTACTCTTGAAGGAAATCAGCATTTTGCTACGAAGCGAGATTTGAGAGTAAACTTTGGGGTTTGCGTTGATTGCCAACTATTGTCCGCCGTTGCTACTGCTACTCGCGCAACGTGAGACCTCCTTTCTAGTTGCACAATTCAAGTACCTCAAATTTGGCAGTACTGTACATACCCTAGTTCCCTACGTAGTTCACTTCGCACTATGCCTACCGGTAGTATGTACCGTACGCCCAAACGCCGGTTAGACACACGTTCCACTTGTGTTTAAGTACACACGTTGGGAATAACTTTGAGCACTTGTATTAATATGAAAGACTCACGAAAACAGCGACCTATCCACCGTCAAGTTGGCATCATCTGGACCAGGTTGTCGACGTGGCAAACAAACGATGCGTGGAAGCGTGCCATAATCGGTCCGATACTTGTGTACCTCCTCGTAATCCAACAGTCGATTTTGCCAATTGACTAATTGAAGTCTGAAGAGAAGAAAGAACTTGCCGTGGCTCCAACCATATCCAACTTGAGAAGCAACTTGCTTCAAGCAACATGCAGACGTACGCGCAAATAATTCTGCAATGTAGGCAGTGATCTGGCCATTGCCGGCATCCACTGGTCCAGTCATAAAAAATCCGGTTTCTCGCAACCCAATGTTCTACCCGTCTCAATCCTCTATTCTATGATATTCTTCCAGATATCACTCAGTAAGAGCTTCTCCACTATAGTTAACATCTTATCCGCACCCCATTCTTCCTTTTACGAGTCATAACCTGCACATTGTCATATTTACGTGCAGAATCCAGCCGATATTACGCAGCAGACATTCCTCACATTGCCGGCTGCCCACCATAGCATCAACGGCACGACAACACAATTCATCCAGGCGCCTCGCCATGACGACGGTGGACGAGGTGTGGGTGCGCAATTCCTCGGTCAACATGGCCTGGATGTACACGTACTGCCTCACGCTCTTCTTCTCCTGCAGTATGACGATGCTGGCCGCCTACCACATGCGCAAACTGGGCGGGGACCTGTTCCGCTCCACTGTGCGCTTCGTCATCGCCATGTTCCTCTTCTGCAGCACTCTACACGCCTTGGCGGGCGGCGTGTTCTACGCGTATTTAATCCACGCTATCCAAAAGGTTATTGACCAGGTAGATAACCAATCAGGCTCAGGTTCGGACGACACGCAAGCGGAGGTCGCAGTGAGTTCATTGCTGCATAATGACAGCAAAGGGGACGGCGGAGAAGCCGCGTATATTACCAAGTTGACGCAGGACGATGTGCCGCTAAGTACGGCACTGACAGGTTTGCTGCTCGCGGAAAATCTCTTCTTCATTTTAAGCGCCTATTGGATTTTTTTATTGTCACGAGAATTATTCAAGCTGGCGATGAGGACGTTGGACCGAGGCGAGCAGAACGAGAAGGCCACGATAGTGAAATACGTGTGGAGAGGATGGGTCATCGTCGGGTTATTTCTCGGCGCGGGTCTGGCTATTGTCATTGTTCACGATGGCTACAACCGCACGTACAAATATCTAAGTTTCGTGGAACTCGGAGGGATTATCTTCTCCGTCTTTTACGCTACAGGCGCGCTGGTGGTACTGAGATTTTCAGGAAGGAAACACGAACATATCCACGGAGTTGTCATGGCGTCGCCGCTGTACCGGAGACTCAAGTTGTTGATGATCGTGTGCGCCATTTTCACACTACCCTACTGCTTTTTACAAGTGGCATTGCTGTGTATGCCCCAGGACCAAGTTGACGCTATCCCAGACTATTTGGTCGGGGTTGTGACGATGCTTTACTATTTGTTTGGCGCGGCACAGGCGCTCGTCATGGGCGGGAGTCAACAGTGTTGCATCCGGATGTTGTCTCCTATTATCCCAACTCACGTAAAGAATTCCCCAGAGTGGGCGAATCTACGAGCCAATAGAAGACACGATTCCTACGCTACGTACGAAGCGACTGCCCCACCAGACAAACCGGTATTTGTGAACACAGACATTGAAGGATCCAGTGCGTTGTGGGCTCAGGCACCGGAATCCGTCATTGATACAGCGCAGGACCTTCACGACGACTTGTTACGGTCGTTACTGCCCAAGTATAATGGATACGAGATTACGACGGCCGGAGACGCGTTCCAGTTGGCTTTCCACCGAATCCCGGACGCTGTGAACTATTGCCTTGAGGTCCAACTACAGTTACTTCACGTGAAGTGGCCATCAGAACTTGAGGGGCTCGTGCCGTCCGTGAAGACGGAAGTGGCGCTTGGCCTCAAGCCCCAACTGCTTTTCCGAGGAATTCGAGTGCGAATGGGCATTCATGACACAAACGTGGGGGAAGAGGGGAATTTGATCATGCAGACGCATCGGGTGACTGGCAAAGCTCTTTACATTGGAGCTTCGGAGTATATTGGCCGTGAGATTGGCGATGTTGGCTTTGGAGGCCAGATTATCGTCTCGAGACGGGTGGCTTCGTGGCTGCAGACCAACAACAACGTTTCCAGGATAATGACACCGTTCCGGTTGGATTATTACGGTATGCACCCGGTGAACCAGCTAGAAATCGACATTGAATTGCACGAGATCACGCCCAAGATCCTCAAGATGCGACGTAAAATCTTCCGGAAGCGGGTGGAGTTCATAGAAGGAAAAATTCGTGATGAAAGCGTTCGAGGTACGGATACAGAGGAACCGATGCCGGAAGAGGACAATTCTGGCGCAGAGTATTCTTGCCAGCGCACACCCACCGCTCGGTTCCGAGAGAAGATGCCTACTGTGATTTGGCAGACAATAGGCGACAGATAGAGAAATTATTTATTCATGCGAGTTTTGCAAGCACTTCTAAGTTCCAACTTTTTTTTTTTTTCACGCCGTTTAGAAGGAGATAAAAGCTATTTGTCTTATCTTGCGAACACCTCCACTGTTCGCCATTTACTTTCGGGACGGGCGTACAATGTTTGCATGGAGCTGTCTAAGGGAAGTCTTCACCATGACGCGTTCTACAGCTGAGCACAACTTGTTGATTGCAGTTGTATCGCGTTTCTTGTGCTCGTTGATCAGCAGTCGAAGCCCCGCGACGAGCAAGTCGCGGTTCTTTTGCGATTCCGCTTGAAACAGCATCACTGCCTTCCCGTTGTCCACGATGAAGGCGAATTCAGCGTCGACTTCTTCCTGCTCAACCATCTTCGCAAACATCGCACACTCATCTGCAGCTGACGCAGACACACGACGAAGGTTGTGAAGTAACAGGCGAGCCGCTTTCTTCTTGCTGTCAACAGAACCAGCATCTCTAGCGCTGGTAAAACTCACATAGCGGCAGTTCACAGACTCGA
Organism: Phytophthora multivora; assembly: GCA_001314345.1. Classification (NCBI taxonomy): domain Eukaryota; phylum Oomycota; class Peronosporomycetes; order Peronosporales; family Peronosporaceae; genus Phytophthora; species Phytophthora multivora. Next base: position 14,742 of record LGSM01000702.1, on the reverse strand, counting down.
GCAGCAACGCGCGGTTCTTGACAACTCCAATGGACGGATGATACTTCAAGTGAAACCCCTTCACCATGAGCTTCTTGAAGTGGTCCAACACTTGTTTAGCCTTTTCACTTCTGCTTGAAGAAGTGGTCATCGACTTTTCCTCTCCTTTCGCCTCCTTCTTCGAGTCTTTTGCTTCTTTCTCCTTTGATTGAGCCTTGTGTGCTTCTCGTTTCGGCTCTGCAGTTGGAGAATCCTTTGCCACACTCGTTGCAACAGTAGCCACGGCAGAAAGCAGTGCAGGAAGACGCAAACCTTCACTTGGTGCAACCTCATTAGAAGCAGGAGAATTCAACTTGCCCAGAGCTTGCTGGACCAGTTGAGCCGCAACGTATTGCTGACTCTGCGCAACGACATCCGAGCTGTTCCGCAGAGCGATCACCGCTGTGTCCTTGCACACTTGCACCATTTTCTCCCCAGCTCGACGTTTGAAGTCTGCGATAGTATGGTCGATGACATGTTCGTGCTGCTGGAAAGCTGGGGCCAACCAGTTTTGATGCAACAGTAGTGCACCTCGATAGGAAGGCAGCACGAGCCACGCTAGTGCCACAATTTTGGCCTCGAGGTAGAATGGCACCCAGGAAATGATGGTGTCGCCCACAGTCTCCACGACCCAGAAGAGCGCGTTCACAGCCCTGGCATTTCGGTGCACACAGCAGATCGTCAATGAAAAAAATCTGAGTACGGATGAAGTTTTATCCTAAACACCATCATAGATACGTGAATTCACCTCACCAGAAAGTGATCCATTGTAGGAGCTCCTGCTCACGACGGGTACGCAGTGCTTCGACCGACGCGTACAACGGATAGATGTAGCCCATCCCCATGCACAGCTGCCGAGCTACGAATTGCCCCACCAACACCATCACTGCAACTTTTGTCAAGCTTTTATTTAAACGCTGGCAATTGCCAAAGTGACCTCACGGTTGGATAAGTGGCAAAAAGGCAACTTCCATGTTGTGTCTAAATTGGCAACCAACCGCCCAAGGGCTAAAAATAGCATCGTTGCAAGCTTCAATTGTTGACTGTGTGCCTTTGACTGGCTCTAGGGTAAAAACTATCCTATTTCAACCAATCATGTAATTTTGCCGATGTATGTTATCCAATCATCTGGTCGAACTCTTGCTCAGCTTTTCAAACCTGCTGGTACATTCTTGAACGTCGCGTCATTCGGATTCCTTTGTCATGGACGTCGCCGCGTCTCATCGCTGGCTGCGTGTGGAGATCGCTACGGCCTCCACCGAGGATGCCACCGCCTTGGCACAGGCGTCTACTATCCAGCTGGCTCTTACGGGCATGTTGTTTGGCCTTATTCACGTTCTGACGGGGCCTGACCACCTCAGCGCTTTGGCAACACTGTCTGCCGGGTCTTCCTGGCGCTCCTTTGCACTTGGCATCCGCTGGGGATGTGGCCACAGTATTGGGTTAATTGTCATGGCAGTTATCTTCATTGCACTGGACGGGAAACTCGATTTTTCGGTGCTGAACGTGGTCACTGACGTGTTGGTGGGAGTTTTCATGATCGCGTTGGGAGTTTACGGCGTGCACGAAGGCGTGAAGAAATCCCGACAGAGCAGAAGAAGAGGGGCTTCACGCAGGAAGAGGAGGAGTGATAGTGATAAGAAGGGTGCAGGTGTACAGGAGAGTGAAAGTGAGGGCGAAGAGGTGATAGAAGACGTAGAGACCGAAACTGAAACAGAGACGGACTCTGTTGCGAGTCCAAGTCGCACGTTGCTGAAGGAAGGAGAGGCCAAGTCGAGTGATGAAGTGGTGGTCGAGTTTAGTGACGAAGAGGAGGTGCCGCCTAGTTCACGACGCAGGAGGCTTGAGGGGCTGAAAGCTTCCAAGAATGCCAAGGCCGAGGATGATCTTGAGGACGCAGTGATGGTGGACGTGAGTTTGAACGGGCAGGTGTCTCCAAGACAGCCACGACCGCATTCGACTAGCGTCGACACGATCTCACTGGAGAACAGTCCATGCGAGAGCGTTGTAGCGCTGGAGGAGCTACTGTCGGACCGCAGTCAATCTAGTGATGAACCGGACCCTGATAGCGACGGCACAAAGCGTGATACAGGCCCCATGTGCTGTGGCTTTAAACTACCTACAATCGACTTCCAGAACGCGCAGACCCAGAAGGTAAGGCTATAGGCTGGTTGCCAATGCACTTTCACCCTCATCTAACCTTTGTGCTGCCTGTCTACTAGTGTACAGCACTGCTGGTGGGAATTGTGCACGGCATCGCTGGGCCTGGCGGTATCCTCGGTGTACTGCCTGCAGTCGGTCTACACGACACGGTCAAGTCGTGCACATATCTTGGCTCCTTCTGTGCGACGTCCATTGCGACGATGGGTCTATTCGCCGCAGCGTACGGCGAAGCTACAGGTCGGCTTGGTGAACGTTCGGAGCTGCTGGCCTTCCGCATATCTATCTTCTCGTCCATGTTGTCGGTGATCGTGGGTGTACTCTGGTTAGTGCTAGCTGCCATCGGCAAGCTGCAGGAGATCTTCGGCTGAAGAGAATATTGTTCCCATAGGCAATGCAAGTAGTGAAGACTCGACAGAAGTTTCATACAGATATCGTTGTGTCGCGTGGTAATTCTCAGCCTCCAGAGCGCTACGTGGCAGCGCGTGAAACAGCCACTTATCACTTCACGCAGTCTCCTCTCTCGAGCAATCTCCAAATAGGCAGAAAGCCCTGGTATCTGTCTTCTCCTGTCTATTCCTTGGCAGGTTCCTCAGTGGCAGCTGCAGGCTCTTCAGCAACAGGTTCGTCCTTCTTTTCTTCCGTCTTGTCCTCCTCCTTCTTGTCGTCGTCCTCCTTCTTGTCTTCTTCCTTGGCTGTAAAAAATAAAATTGTAAATCCCTATTGTCAACCCTTATCCCTATAAATCCACTTACGCTGCTCATCCTTCGTCTTCCAGTAGTCATCCATGTCACTGTCCAGCTTCTTGGTCGCGTGCTCCTCCGACTTGCCCCAGTAACTGTCCATCTCGGCGTCCAGCTCCTCCGCCGTCTTAGCCTTAGGCTTGTCGTTGCCGCGACGGCCACCACGTCCGCCCTTTCCTCGTCCCTTGGGCTCTCCACTTCCACGACGACGGTTGCGGCCTTCACGTGCGCCCTCGTAGGGCGTGGCCCGGGCATTGCCACTGTTGGCGCCGTTGCGTCCTCTGCGTCCACGAACCATCACTATTGTACGGTAACCTAAAAGTGATCGGATTCTAGTAAAGACGGAGGGGGCGTTTTTTTATAAAGCAAAATCCTTTTTGATCGAATTTGACGGGGTTTAGATCAAAATGGTTTTAACCATTGTGGTGTTTTAACACATATTTTTGCTTTACATTGTCAAAAGCAGGATGTGTTTAAAAAAGACCTTCACTCCTGCACTTCAACTGCCAAAAAAGCTTCAACACGTTGCTTTTGCCATTCGTGAATTTGACACAAGGCCGACAGATGCCTAGGAAACCTCGACGTGCGCTGTCCATGGCTACCAGCAGCCATACGTCCGCCAATGAGAGCCTGCAGACCGCCGACGCTGTCACAATCTCTCACGCGAGTCCTGGGTCGCGCACCACTAGCAAGAAGCCTATGGACTCCCAGTTGCCAGTGTTTGCCGCTTTGATTACTTCAGCCCTCACAAGAAGCAGCCCACTGCCATCTCCACCTATTACTCAGGTGAAAATTGCCCCAGCTTCAACCCCAGAGATTGCACCAGCACTTGCTGCCTCTGCATCGATGAAAGTTAATTCAATCTCCCCGTCGGAGAACGGCAACAGCAGGAAACGCCGGAAACGCGAACCGATTCAAATTCCGCCTGAAGCTGCACGAGCACAACTAAGCACAACGGAATTGAGGCGTCTGAAGAACCGTATCGCGGCCACGCGGCTGCGTCAGCGCTCCCAACAGAATCTCCAGTTGCTGCAGGAACAGCGGGACTATTACCAGTCGCGCTGTCAGCTCCTGGAGACCGTCCTGTCCAGCTGCACAACCTGTCAGAGCCTTGTTGCCATGCAGTTCGGCGACATCGAACTGCTGTCGGTTGAGCGTGCGGATATCCCGTTCAAGAAGCAAACCGTGGACGTAGAGCTAAACGACTCCCCAATGCTGACGGAAGCCGAGTGCATTGTACTGGACCATGTTCTTCACTTGTAACGGGTTACTGCACGGAGCATTGTTGAACTCATATAGGTTCGCTGGTTGCCTTTACAATGGAGAGAAGATCGCGAACGGATATCCACTGCCTTGAAAGAGAAAAGTGTCGCTGACGTCCGTTGAAGATCAAGATGTGCCTCTGATGGCATCCACCACGCTTCATGTCACTTTCAGTTGGTAAATTAAAATACTGCGCCCTTGAAGGACTTCTGGAATGTGGCAAAGTTTGTTATACTTATATGAAGAATTATCCAATGTGCACGAGCTACGATTTCGATACTCTGCTTACCCGGTCCGCACGATGACATCCCCGGGATGAGTTCGCCTGCGCAAGACACCAAAGCGACACAAGAGACCGTTAATTCAGAGTTCAAGCGGCTTCATCCATGTAAATGCACAACGCAACTACAAACTCTCGTACATGTCAGCAGCACTGGAGACGTTTGACATGCCGCGCGGCTTCTGCACTGGAGTGGCGCCGTCCACAGAAGGATCCAGCAGCGGCAACTCCTCGCTATTCTGCTGTTCGTGGTCCATGAGGAAGCTGTCCTGGATCCAGAACTGCACCATGTTCATTACGAGCGGGCAGCCGATCATGACGATCAGTAGCTCGATCTTGGGGTGGTTGTGCACCGGGTAGAACAGCAGCGAGCCCACCCATCCCAGCGGAGACGAGAATGCGTAGAGCACTACGCCCACGAAGAACTTCATGATGGTCAAGATAGTGCACCACTGCAGCAGCTGCATCCACCAGACCCGCCAGGACGGAGGGGAACCATAGTAACCGTGACACCGCAGACTCGTCCAGTGCTGCCGAGTCTGTTAAAATACACACACAGAATCCGTCAGCAACTGCTGCAAATTGCAGCAACACTAGCTATTCACCTACCGCAATGATAGTGAAGAGCTGCAATAATAAATAGGCAATGTACACGCCGAGCGTGGTGTCGATCACGACGTTCATGAAGTAGAACGCGCACTACACAAAAAAGGTTAGTACAGTTATTTTTTTTTAGCAGTTTAAGTAATACGCAGTATCTCGTACCTGGTCCTCGTCGCTGGGAGTGTCCGAGAAATCGACGAGGCCGATGGCGTACAGGATGTTCATGACGTGGATCATGGCGGCCGACGTGCCCTGCTTCATGGCGTCCATGAACCAGACCTTGGCGGGTCTTCGCGGCCGTTCGAAGTGCCATTTCGCGTACAGAGAAGACAGCGCGATGAAGCCCAAAAGCATCTGCACAGCGTCGTCTGTGCGATCCGCCACGAGGGTGCAGCTCGAACTCATGGGCGAAGAATCTGTTTAAGTTGGGGAGAATCTGCAACTGAAGCACGCAACAGCCACGTTGTGAAGTTTGGATTTTTTTATTTTCGGACAGCGCGGATTGGTGGAAAAATGCAAGACCTTTGGAAATAACTAGAAAACCTAGCGAAATAACTAGAAATGTCTCTTTGAGTGAGACTGACGATTTGAATCGAACGATGCCCACTTGTTGCCATCAGAAATCGTGCTGCACCACGATGATTCCTTCTTGTCTTGGGATCACAACGAATCGTTGTCAACAACCCGCATGTCGGTCCGACGTTGTCGGATACTGTGGTGAATTGAAACTCTGCGTTGAGTCGAATCGGTAGAACCGACCGTTCAGTTTTAGAACATGGCAGTGGCTGCCACCAGACTGTTGTAATTTTTTACTACAACTTAGCGTTGCTTTTTTAGATATTTTTCTGTTTAAAAAAAAAACCTTTTTGATCTTCTGATTTCCATTTTAGTGACCTTCGAGTGACACCATTGATACTGTACGATGCACGGCCGGGTCAAGAGCGTGGAGCGCGAGAAGGAGCAGCAGAAGACGGATGCGCAGCGCCAGGAGGAACTCTCCAAGGTGCGCATGTACCACCAAGTGGCGGGCAAAGTGCTGGAGATGAAGCATCAGCAGATCTACGAGCCGTCGGTGCTGCCCCTTACGAGCCATTTGTTGCTCCTAAACCCGGAGTTCCACATCGTCTGGAGCTATCGCCGCCAGGTTATTGATGCACTGGTGCAAAAGGCTGACAATCCTAAGGCGGAAGAGCAGGAAATGGCTCAAACGGAACTCAAATTGACGCTGGTACGAGTTTCAGGAGTATTTTCGCTGTTAATAATTTTAACCATGATACTTTTTTTTTCCTAGGACGCACTGCAACGCAACCCCAAGTCATATTCGGCGTGGTTCCAGCGGAAATGGGTCATTGACCGCGGTCTAGGTGACCTAAAGAAGGAAATCGGTCTGTGCAACAAGCTGCTGGATCTGGGTAAGACTCATTTGGATTAAACAAATAACCTGGTTATTTGATTTTTACTAAATTTTACGTGGTATTTTTGCTAGATGAGCGCAATTTCCACTGCTGGAACTACCGTCGGCATGTGTGCAAGCTCGTCGGTATGTCGGAAGAGGACCAATTGGCCTTCACGACCCAGAAGATCGAGCAAAACTTCTCCAACTACTCGGCACTGCATCATCGCACCATTTCTTTGCCGGATCCGTTGACAGCTGACGTGCTATTTGACGAGATTGGTCTGGTTCAGCAAGCTGTGTTCACCGAGCCGGACGACCAGAGTGCCTGGTTCTACTACCGCTGGCTGGTGGCGTCCATGGTGGAGCTGGTCGAGTCCTCCGCCGAGGATGCGGCTGGTTTCTTGAAGAGCCAAGTCCAGTGGCTGGACGAGTTGTTGGAGATGGAGTCCGAAGCCAAGTGGGTCGTTGTCACCCTTGCGGACCTGCACTATCGCATTGGTGCAGTGGATGTGCATGGGCGAGAGGATTCGAAACAGCAGAGCATCAATCTGTATGACCGTGCGATCGCTCTGGATCCGGATCATCGTCGTTACTATGCAGACATGAAAAAGAAAAATATCTAGACACCAGATAAGTAGAAGGTGTGACTTTGGGTAAGTTTCATTTTCTACAATGTATTCGTCTTTATTCAAAGTTGCGTAGTGATACTCGTTTCTCGCATTTGGGATCTGCCGCAGAACTGAAGAATCCATTGAGAAGCATGGCAGTACGTCGAATTAATGCCGCCGTCCGCCGTCTTGACTACCGACTGCTTAAAATCTGGCTGAATCCTCCAGATGAGGTCCCGATTGAGCTGTGCCGGAGACGACTGGAGAAGCTACGTCCAGTCTGGGCAGCAAGCGTTAAAGTTGCGTTTTGTGGTCTGGAGAGAAGGCAGGGTCCTCGTTGTCGACTTGGCGGAGGGTTTGCACGAAAAAGTTGGTGTGGGTGTCAATCAGGCGATGCGAAATGTGATAACGACCTGGTGCCTAGCGGGGACGTTTACATCGGAGAGCATAGGCGCACTTTACCAGTCGACGTTTCTGCCTTACTAGCGCTTCTCGAGCCAGATTGCAGCTTCGGTCCTCGAGAAAACCTTCCTGGGGCAGAGCTTCCATTAAGTTTTAGCTGGCGGACGTTCCGCACGTTGAAAGTGGAGGTTGGAGTTTTCCAACCTTGGGTTGAACTTTAAGGCAGTGGCGTCAGTGTCCTGGAGTTGAATACGTTCTCTGTATTCACATCAGCGCTGACCTCAACGTCCGCCAGTATCGTTTGAGAATGGGAGTATGCCCCCAACGGACATCGTGAATGACAGCGATTTGGAGTTTGACGCTCGGCGCTTGTTGGGACTTCCGCCCTGATCTTCCAGTTGGTTTTAATGACCCCGTTCGAGTTAACCTCTTCGATGTCGTGGAGCCGATCCTGGAGACTGCGCGACGACAAATTGCACTAGCTCAGGCCGCTTGAAAATGTTGCTGCTCCTGGATTACACTAACACTAACACCAGCAACTTCGTTAGCTATACATCCCTGGCAGCGTGGGATACGTAATCCGAAGGTTGCAACAGCGCTCGCAAGTGAGCGCCGAAAAATACACTTTTGTCCGAAGGGGGGGGGGGGGGGCTTTCAAGGTGGTGCTTGTTACGGGTGGTCCAAAACACGTGTATCGTGACGCTCCGAATAGTTATATAAACGTTAGCGCCACTTGCATTTTTCTCCAGATATATAAGAAGGTTTCGATTTTGATTTAGCCAACCCAGCGCGAGAACAGTCTAACTCGGACTGTATTGGAACTTCTCGTACTTTTTCATTCAAAAACATTGGTAGAAGTTACACGAACGTTTACAAGAAGTTCCTGATATCATTTTAGCCGATCCGTTTTCGACTCAAACAGGCGTGCAGGTGGTGCAACCACTGAAGAAACTCAGCATCAATTGTGTCCTTTACTTTTTCACGGTGGCATTTTTGAGTCATCAAGGAAAAGTCGTGCACCTTCGTTTCAACAATTAAGAACGTAGTATTTGACGTAATTAGGGTGGGGCCGAAGTTCTTCCAACTGCTTTGACCGAGTACGTTGTCGACGTTAGCAGGTAACACGGTCTCTAAATGCCCCTAACGTTCAAGATATTGTTGTAATACGTCGAGTACTGGCCTCCTTTAGCTTTGAATTGCTCCACTTTTGCCGCTGGCTACCCGGCTTTCTCAAGGCGCTTGGCTGCGTCAATGAGGTCGTTGGGGCCAATTTCCTTTCTCATGAGCTGCTCGTTGGTTTTCTTGAACAACTTGGAAAGCTTTTGCTCCCCGTTTCAGGTACTGCTTCGCCTTTTTAGCCAAGTCCCCCAGCTGCGCTCTTTCTTCGCTAGTCAAGTCGTCGCTCTCGTTTTCAAGTCTCTTTCTCAGGAACCGAGCACCGCCGTCCGCATTCTTGACGTTGTTGACCGGTCCAGGGACAATTTGCTGCAACTGGACTGGATTCGAAGCCTACACAAACCCAGAACGGGTAAAAACTGCGACGACGGCAAGAATGGCGATGGAGACTCGCATGGTTGCTGGTCTTGTTGTTTTTGGTGCAAATTCCAAAGTGAGAAAACTAATCGCTATAGGTTTTGGTATCAGCTACTACTCGGAAAAAATAATACTAAGTACTTAAGTATAATAATTGTGGAATTGTATTGACGGAATAACGGATTTTGGAATACCAGGTTCCCGTAAAATATAAAATTGGCCTGGTAATAATATATTTAGTTTTTACCAGAAGTATCAGTTGGTCTCCTCGAACGACTGACTTGTGTAAGCGCTGCAAACCGCCTCGTGTTGCCATTCCAGATATAGCTCACTCTCGTTTAGATTAGGGGGTCAAAATTGCGAAATAGCACAAAAAATATCACCAGTTATGCACACCCGAAATCACCAATCCTTTCAAAAAATATCACCCCAGTCAAGCAGGCCAATAGGGGGTTTCAAAGTACTCATTAATGAGGATTTTTTTCCCGCAAACGATGAGCTAAAAATGAGACCAGAAATAAGCCTCGGGAGGCGCATCGTTCGGCTAATTTTTTGCCCGCCTAATTTTTTTGGATGCAGATCCCCGGGGGNCACACGTCGGAACTGCAAAAACACTTCGTGGTAGAGTGGCTCAAGGAGCCAACGAATTTCAGTATTATTGTTGGTAAAACCTCCACTGAGCAGGCAGGGTTTGGCGCAGCTCAAACAAAGTTATCTGGATTTAGTCAATTGGCTGAGTACGTGTACAAGTCTTGCATTGAGCATTTTGCTGACCAACATGAACCTATTCCTGCTAAGTACACCGTCAATGGGACGGTCACACCTGTCAGAGCCGCTAGACGTCGTAGTCAGGACTTACAAGAATACCAAGCAGCGTCTTGACTCTCAAACCAGCTTCGGCCTCAGTGAGAGCCAAATTGCCGACGGGGAGAGTCTGGACGAGAGCGTCAACGAGAAGCAGACGGCCGAGAGCACCAACGAGAAGCGGACGGCGACGGTTGAGAGGAAGCTGACGCTAGTTTACGACCGAGAACGGGGCGACCCTGAGCACGATCGAGGACAGGGAGGGAGCTGTGGTGGCGCGAATAGCCGGAGGGTTAATTATTAGTCCGTTTCAAAGCTGCCCTTTTGATTCAGCGACCACAAAAAATGAGAGTAATTATTTGCAAAAAAACATCCTAATTAATGAGTACTTTGAAACCCCCTAATGCAATAACGGAGATACTTATTATTGCTGGGCTGTATTGCAATTACCAAATTTTTGTTTTTGAATGAGCAGTGCAAATTTTTATTTTATTTTCCGAGCACTGGCAATCAGTGATCATCACTTGTAAGTTACATTTGGTAAAGTAATGCGTACAAAAAGTACTGTAAAGTACCATGTAAATGTTAAGGATTTGCTGGTCTTGTCTACGAGTGCGGAGAAAGGCAACTTGCAGTGCGTGCCAGAGTGTTGGTCATGGAAGCGTCGAGGACATTCTAGAAGATGTTGATAAGTTCGCTCTGTGTAGGACACGTGGACAAGTTAGCCAGGAAACTCGTAACTCAATCAATCACTTTCCATTCTGCGCTGCAATTGACAAGTCCAAGTTAAGGGTTATGAGCCCAAATGCTTCCAACCCGAACGAGATACTCACCGACGACAACTACTTCATGTGGGCGTTTAACGCCCGCATGACGTTGGCGAGGAAGGGTCTCCAAGGCCACATCGCAACCTTGAAGCCAGAAATGGCAGCGTGCCGAGAGACGGAGGAGTGGAAGCCGCCGACATGAAGGCGCTGGCGGTAGTGGCGAAGATGCTAAGCCCGGCGTACCAATCCATGGTCCGGAATGTGGCATTGGCACAGGAGGTGTGGGAGACCCTGCGTGCTTTCTTCGTGAAGCAGACGCTCCACAACCGGGTTCAACTGCGGAAGTAACTACACGAATTTGTGCTGTGCTCCGGAGAGGATCTGATGAAGCACATCGTACGCTTCGATGATCTGTGTGCGCGGTTGGCTGCTGTCGGCGAGACGATGTCCGAGGACGAGAAGCTGGTCATTTTGCTGGGAAGTTGCCCCCTGAGTACGATGCGATGGTTCGCATCATTGAGGCCCACGACAAGGTTACGCTGGTGGACGCAAAGGAAATTCTGCGTCGTGAATTCGAGGTGATCATGAAACGCGAGGAGAAGGAGCATGCGTTCAAGGCGTCGACTCGCGAGCGTTGTGGTCGTGGTGGCCGTGGACGCGGAAACGGTTCGCGTCGAGGTGGTCGGAGTGCCAGCGGTGGCGGTCGTGGACGTTGGCCGAACAAGAATGAGTTTCGCGGAAGCTGCTTCAACTGCAACCTGTTTGGCCACAAGCGCGAGGACTGCCCGGAGTTGAAGAACGACAAGGCCGGAGATGAGTTTGTATTTTCGGCGACGAGCAGCGCCCAAGTACGTGCAACCATGTGGCTGCTCGACAGCGGTGCGAGCTGTCACATGACGGACGAGCCGGCGGACTTCGTGGAGTATCAAGAGTTGAAGTCGCCAATGAGCATCACGGTCGCGAACGGGCAGCAGCTACCCACAAAAGGAAGAGGATCTGTGCGTTTTGTCCTCCTGAGTGGTCGGGTAGTCAAGCTGACGGACGTCTTGTATGTGCCTCAGCTGGACAGAAAGTTGGTATCGGTCCCGGCATTGGCAGCACGTGGAGTGCTGGTGCAGTTTGAACGAGATCGCGCTACGCTCATTGTGGACGGAGAGGTCGTTGGAGTGATTTTTTGCAGTGGTAAACTGTTCGCGTGGCACGTGGAGCAGTTGGAACAGGCTCAAGCTGCTCAAGCGGTCGGCAACACCAAGCCAGGCACTGGCAATGTGCTGTGGCACGCCAGGTTGGGGCACGTTTCGGCGTCGAAGATGTTTGCGATGTCTAAGGTGTGTGGTGGGCTCCCTCCTTTGGACCATAAAGATGACAATGCAATCGCCGTTTGTGGTGGTTGTGCCCAAGGCAAGATGACGACAAGCCCATTTGCTCGCAAGTCCGACAGTGAAGGGAAGACGCGTCACCTTCGTGAAGTTATTCATACTGCCGTGATGGGTCCCATGAAGCCAAAATCCAAGGGCGGTCCTCAGTATGTCCTCACGTTCATCGACGACTACAGCCGATTCGTCTACGTGTACCTGCTGACGTCGAAGGCCCAGGTGCTGGATCGGTTTCGCGAGTTCAAGACTCTCGCTGAGACTCAGACGGGGTACAAGGTCAAGTGTATCCGTAGTGACAACGGAGGCGAGTACACCAGCAAGTGGTTCAACCAGCTCTGCGCGTCGAGGGGGATCGTGCATCAGACCAGTGCTCCGTATTCGCCGCAGCAGAACGGCTTCGTGGAGAGGATGAACCGCACTCTCGCCGAAATGGCTCGATTGATGATGCACTACATGGAGGTTGATCAACAGTGGTGGGGAGAGGCTGTAATGACAGCAGCACACATTGTTAACATGATCCCGAACAGTGCGCGCCGCGACAAGACCCCTGTTGGTGTCCTTACGGGTGAGCAACCCTCGCTAGATTACTTTCGGGTATTTGGATCAAGCGGCTACGTGCACCTCAACAAGAGCAAGAAGACGAAGTGGGACGCCAGATCGCACCGTTGCATTTTGTTGGGGTATGCAGAGAACTCCAACGCGTATCGCGTCTGGGACTGTGAGGATCAACGACTCGTGAACACTCGCACGGTGACGCTGTACGAGCGCCCGCCGCCTCGCTACCGCGATGTTGTTCTAATTGATGGCGGCCGTGAGTCGAGGAACGTGAACGTGCACACGGATGATGACGACGACTGGGGCGCTTCCTACGTGCCCACTCCTCCTACTGAACCCACAGCGTACATGGAAATTGATGAAACGGGTGACCAGGTGACGGGCATGGCGGTGGAATCAGCACCAGGCCCGGTTGTTTCGTTTGCGGGGGGCTTCTCGGTGATGCAGTCGGATGGCACCATGCATTCAAGCGAAAGTCGGACAAGAAGCCCTGCAAGTGAGGCTGACTTGCGCGTCGATCGTCGCAGCGATCTTATTCCCATTACGGCTGAGCCTAGTCAAATACCTCGGCTTCCTGCACCCTCCTCCTCTCGAGCGATTGTTGTATTAGAATCGGCTAGGCCCTTGCCGTTCAGCGAAAACCGAATCGATTTCAGTGGCGGATCAAGACCTGGCCGTGGCGCGAGAAGTGATCAGGCTCGACTTCTGACCAATGGAGATGACGATTGTGCTGGTGCCGGCGGCGGAGGTGATGTTTCGTTGCTTGCCAACGAGCCACGCATGAACCTGGAGCATGACAGCGAGATCGGAGAGCCAGACCACAAACGCCCTCGGCTCGACGAGTATGAGATCGCCTTGGTCGCGACGGAAGTGGCTGGGGGTTTGGCTGAAGCCATGTCTTCGCCGGAAGCTAAGCAGTGGAGAGAGGCCGTTCGAAAGGAGATCAGGGCTCACATTCGCAATCACACTTGGGATATGGTCAGGCGTCCTCACGGCGTGAAGGTAATCGGCTGTAAGTGGGTGCTTGCCTACAAATTTGACGAGCATGGAAACATTGTGCGCTACAAAGCTCGACTCGTCGCTCTCGGTTGCCTCCAGACTCGTGACGTCGACTACTACTACACCTACTCACCAGTCGCAAGCACCAACACCATCCATGACGAAGTCTCTATGGCCTGAAGCAGGCCGCAGCTGTGTGGTTCAAGACAATCCGAGCAGCGTTCGTGGAGATGGGCTTCGTTCAGTGCCGCGCCGACCCCTGCCTCTTTGTTCGTCTTGGCAAGAATGGCCAGTCTCCTGTGTACATTGGCCTGTACGTGGATGACCTTCTGGTCGGCTGCGCTACGGACGCTGAGGCCGACGAGATTCGCGCTGCACTAAGTTCGCGATTCACGGTGAAGTCGCTGGGAGATGCCCGATACGTGCTTGGAATGGAGATCGAGTACGCACGTGACAAGGGGGAGTTGGTGGTGAGGCAGACGCAGTTCATCAAGCGGATGCTCGAGCATGTTGGCCAAGTTGAAGCCAACTCAGTCCGAAACCCCATGGTGCTTGGTTAGGACTTCGCCCCGGACGACTCCTATGACATGTTCGAGAATGCGCGCAATTACCGCCAATTAATTGGGTCCCTTCTGTACGTCGCAAATGCAACGAGGCCTGATATTAACGCTGTTCTCTCGTCGCTGTCACAGTACCTCGACTGCCCGCGCGAGATGCATTGGCGTGCTGCTCTTCGGGATCTGCACTACCTGAAAGGCACAGCTACTCGTGGCATTCTGTTTTGCTGTGAGGCGGGCGACCAAACAGGTATCCAAGCCTATGCTGATACTAACCGGGGGCATTGACAAGCAGACTCGTTGCTCTACATCGGGTGTTTTGCTCCTGATCGGCGGTGGATCAGTTATCTACAAAAGCAAGCGCCAGAACACAGTCGCCTTGTCGTCTGCAGAGGCAGACTACATGGCACTCTCGCTTGCTGCTCAAGAGGCGCTCTGGCTGCGGTACTTGCTGGCCGAGATGGGGTTCAAGGGTGAAGGTCCGACCACGCTACAACTGGATAACAAGTCGTCGATTGCAATGGCTACAAACCAAGGCAACACACCGCGGGCCAAGCATATCGACCTACGAGCGCACTTTGTACGCGACCATGTCGAAGCCGGACGGATCAAGCTGAAGTGTGGTGAAGTGATTTCCAGGAAACCCGTGATTGACTAAGATGGAATCCGATCTGAGGC
>LGSM01000701.1:0-13933 GCA_001314345.1 Phytophthora multivora | reverse complement strand
GGGGGGGGGGGGAGACGAAGAGTGTCTGTCGAAGCCCTCAACTTGCCCGGTGTATTGATCGATCCAGTCGTACCATCTTTTAGCTGAGGAAGTATCCGTCGTGCAAATGTCCTTGATCTTCCTTACGCTGGTGCCGGGCATCATTCGCAGAACAGGTAGCGAACCTATGGTGCTCAACGTTTTCTAAATCTTTCGAACGTAAAGTCGCCGATTCTATCTACACATGTCTCCCGGCTGATATAATTATGAGATCTCTAATAATAAAATATGAGTTTCGTTCGTAGCCCAAAATCGGTTTCGGCATATAAAAACAAAACATTTTTTTTAATTGGGAACTTTGCTGGTCAACCTATATGCACATGCCTCTTGACTCACCCAAAGGGCTACATTGAATCTACAGTCTCTCCCTGTTTTGTTGGGTCTTTCAAGGTTTAACACGCAGGTTGTTTTCGAAGAGCTGTTTTTTTTTGTATGGCTGCGTTCCACAATGAGTAGGGCGAACGTTGGTTCAGTTGAGTGCCAACGGTCCGAAAAGAGTGGAAGGTTCAAAATGCGGCCTTGATATGGGTTAATCCTCAATCTAGCTATAAAGGTGAGCTAAAAATTAGTGACGCGCTCCAACATCATTAAATTTGCATTTGTGTCATTACAAATTTGGAAACCCTAATTTATGCGTAGCAAATTTGAAATCCCTAATTTCGGACTCAGACGACCAATCGTGGCCATCGCAGCAAAACAATGACGTCCAAGGTGTTCGGCGGCTACCACGCCATCGCGCTTCCGCTGCCCCACAGCTCTTTCCGGCGCTTTATTTACGTCAAGCAACATGACACCAAGCCTGGCGATGATACTGAGTCCGTCCTGTCCGCTGGACGCACCGCGTACCTCGTGAATCTGCCGCCAAATGCCTCGGAGGAGTGGCTGAGAGCGTGTCTGGAGCCTTTAGGGGCTGTGCAGCACGTTGTGGCGGGATCTACAGGTCTATTCAATGAGAACGGCGAGGACGAGGAGATAGCAACGGATAACGTATCCAACCGCACGGCACACGTGGTGTTTAAAGCTCCGGGGTCTCTTGACAAGATGCTCCAAGTGGACAGTTTGGAGACCCCCGCACCGGGCAAACCCTGTGGACTTCAGGGTGAGACGCTTTAGATACCAGAGGACAATTAAGGATACGATACTGACGATTGTTTTTCGTTACTGCTGCGATAGGATATGCGGCCAAGTACCGACGCAACCGTCCGGGGCTTTCAGTGGTGAAGGAGTTGGCGGACCGCTATATGGCGTCGTTCGATGAGATGGAGGAGGAGGACAAACGTCGTCGTGAAGAACTGAAGAATCAGGTGGACGACGACGGCTTCCAGACGGTGGTGAACACCAAGAAGCGCGGCATCGTCCAGGCCGAGGAGGTATTGGCCAAGCCGGCTAAGAAGCAGAAGAGCAAGGAGCTCAACAACTTCTACAGGTTCCAAACGCGCGAGAAGAAGCGAGACCGTACGTTAAAGTGGAGGGTTTGGCTGTTGTTGTGCGGAGCTAATTTGATTGTGTGCGTCGTACAGAGCTCAAGACACTTCGTGAACGCTTTGAAGAGGACCGGCAGGTGGTGGAGAAGATGAAGAAGGCCAACAAGTTCAGACCCGAGTAACGTGGTGTTTTCAACAAGTTTTTTTTTTCATAGATCATGGAGATGCCTGGTATTAGCGATAGTTCTGAAGCTAAGGGCACAGCCTAATTATCGTAGACAAAAGCGACAGAATCACAGTTTTGCCGGCACGTTTGGGTAGGAATTCTTGCCTTGAATGTCGACAGGAGTTTTGGTTGCTGAGATACAAGAAGACGAAGGAACAGAGCGGGATACAGGCAAGTGAAACTAAGGTTAACGTTCCCAACCGAGATCGAGCTGTAGGAACTAGCAATGTGGTCAAGAAAAGAACGCCAACCTGTTGTATTGACGGTAATCAAAGAACACTAGCTGGACATGTTGAGATGCAATCGAGGTCACCGAGCACTTGTCAGCGCCTTTAAAAGGTTAAGCTCCTCATGGCGAGTCTCATTAGATCTTGACAACGTTGTCGTAGAGCGGCACGTCTCCCTCCTGGGAGAAGTACTCGAGGAACTCGCGCACCTTTGCGGGCCACTCGACACCTTTAACAAGCGTGAGGCCGCGCAGACGTCCGAACAAATCCAGGTCATCGTAGCTCAACTCAGCGTTCACCGAGTGGCTCGAGTGCAGCAAAGGCTCGAGCTCCTTGAGCAGTTGGTTGACCTGCTTGACAAGCTCCGGGCTCTTGGCGATGTTCTCTTCGAAGGAGCCGAAGCTCTTCTCCTTCTTGTTCTTGAAGTAATCGCGCGACTCCTTCAACGTAAACTCCGGCAGAGGGGCGGCGTGGAAGCGAGGCAGATAGAGCGTCACGAGCAGCGGCATGATCGTGTCAATCCACTTGACCAGCTCCTCACGACCCGAGGCCGGTTTGAGGATGGGGCCAGAGCCGTAGTGTTCGTCCACGTACTTGACGACGTCCCAGCTCTCCGGGAAGGGCTTCTCCCCCACAGGCACCAAGATGGGGGCCTGCTTGGAGCCCACAAGGCCGATGGGGGTGGCCTCGTCGTGGCTGGCCAGGAACAGCACGTCGTACTTGACCTTCTTGAGGCCCAAAGCGACGCGAGCGCGGCAGCAGAACGGGCAGTGGTCGTAGATGTAGAGCTGCGGCTGGGAGGAGGCGGGGGCGGCCATGGTGAACGAGAATTGATCGGATCTCTTGGACGCGAATGCGAAAGTGACGAGGAATTGCTTGGCGTAAGTGCGTGGCGTCGGAATTAAGTGGAGAAGGATCTTACACGAGACTTTGCTTGCCCCCATCTTTTGGGATCGCCATGCACGAGGCAAAATGAACCTCACGGGCACGTCACAAAAGGCTGCACGAGCTCGTGTTCATCACTGCGCTAGCGTTGGACCGGGTTTTGCTCTAGTGTCTTAACTTGTGGCCCACAGTTTGCTATTTGGGCGAGCTCTATCTGCTAATACATGTCCAGGAACTTGAAGTTAAAAGAACTATATAACTTCATATCAAATGATAATCATGACATTAGATGGAATACTTAAGTAACGGTTATTATCAGATATGAATCAGAGGATTCTATTATGTAGGTCATACAGCTTTCCCGACCGACTGTAGCATGGAGCCAGGTGCCCCGCACTCCACCGCCATGTGCTGGGCCGCGGCCGAGGGGAACCTCGAAGCCATGCGCCGTCTGCGGGAGGAGCACGGCGCCGACGTCAACTCCGCCGACTACGACAAGCGGTACGTCTGCAGTCTCTGAAGACCTTAATAATTACTTAATTATCCCTATTTTAACGCTCTCCCGTGCCAATTCACCAGAACGCCGCTGCATATCGCTGTAAGCGACGAGCAATTAAAAATGGTGGACTATTTGCTTCAATGTGGAGCGAACGCCGAGTTGCTGGACCGCTGGGGGCGCTCCCCCATCGACTGCGCACTCGAGACCAAAAATGTAGCCATCTTACGCTTACTGGAACGCGAGAACTACGCCACAATCGGACGCGGGCAGCTTTCGCTGCTCGACGAGACGTTGCCGTCGACTGGCGAGACCGAGGGGATGCGACGGTCAGTGTCTTCCATGTAGTAGCGCTGTGTTGACGTTTGACTGATCTGTTCTGTCGCAGGAGCAAGTCCAGTCCTGACGTTGCCTCCTTCTTCCGAGCTGTACAGGAAGGAAATGCTGAGAAGGTCAAGAGCTCGTGGCTGGGAGGGATGGAGGTGAATGTGGCAGATGAGCTCGGACGCACGTCGTTGCACGTGGCCGTGGAGAACGGACAGTTGGGCGTCATCGAGCTGCTGCTGTCCGCTGGAGTGAACACGAACATGGTGGACGCTAAAGGTCGCTCGCCTATCAGTATCGCACTGGAGCAGCAGCAGTTCGCTATTGCGGAGATGCTGCGTGCCCACCAGAAGAAGAAACTTGTGAGTCGACAGGTGAAGAGCAGCGAAGACGAACAGAACATCGCTCTTGCCTTCCGAGCCACCAAGCAGGGAGATATGGAGAGATTAAAGCAATTAGTACCGGAACTCGTACGTCCGGACATGGAGGACTACGATCTGAGGACGCTGCTGCATGTGGCGAGTGCCGAGGGCCATCTACAGATTGCCAAGTACTTGGTGGACTGCGGGGCGAATGTGAATCTGCTGGACCGATGGGGCTCCTCGCCCTTGTCGGATGCCGTTGATTTCGCTCACAATGAACTGGCAAAATTCCTCATTGCGAACCACGCGACGGAGGGCGGATTCCGAGCGACAGTCGCTGTGGACCACATTGACAATGCGACACTGGCTGGAGCTCTGGAGTTCACCCTTCGAGTGGTGACTAAAGACCCGTGGCTTATGGGCCAAGTGCATTGTCCTGTTCTGGATGATGACGACAACTGCATCCTCGTCACTCACAGTATCTGGCACAAGAACAGCAAGGCCGTTCCGCGTCTTAAATCGGGAGGAGTTTTATCCCCTCGTGCAGTTAAAAACCAGCCGATTGACACTGCAGGCTTGTGGAGCGATGCGATTCAAAAGTACAGGAAGGTGTCGTCCATCATCATGGTTGATCCGGGTCAAGGACACATTGGAAGCGTCTTTAGCGGACAGCACCCGGAGTGGCTGGATCTCCATGCGGCCCAGCAGTCGCAGTTCTTCCTGCTGCCTCACGCTCGACGCGCTGGTATCCAGACTGTTGTTTCTGTCCCGATGATCTGCAAAATGTCGACGGTCGCGGTCTTGTCTTGGTACTCGGACCGCGTCCTGGCTGAAGATCAGCACGAGTTGCAACGGATTCAACGAGTGGTTCGTTCTGTGATGATTTTGTCCACTTTACGCCAGGAGCTTCTCAGCGCTGCGTCTTCTAACGTCGGAGTTGGGCGGATTCCTCGTTTCCAGTACTGCCAGACGCTGGATAACGCCATCACTGCGAATGGAGAACTCATTGACTCGTCCATTCGACGTGAAGACTGTACGTTTCAACTATTTGTATGGTTTTACTGCACTTTACTAACAACTGTGCATTTGACAGTGAATGTTTGTGATACGACTCCGCTTGCATTGGAGTGGGGATTGTTTGACATGGTGGACACGTTGGCTACATCCATGAGCAGTGAAGACCACGCGGCTGTCGTCCCGATTTTGCGGTCGTTAGTGCTGTTACTCCACAACGGACTCTTTAACGAGGCACTAGGCGAACATGGACACGAGGAACTCCAGGAACAAAGCGAAGACTCATCGTTAAAGCGCGTGATCGAGCAGTGCGACGGCAGGATCCGCACCAAGTGGGATCTGCTTGGACATGTCAAGTATTATCTGCAGTACCTGTACACCGTAAGCCCCACAGAGGCGGAGCTCTTCACCGATGTCCAGGAATTGACCCATAAGGTCGAAACATATCTCAAGAGCGAAGCAGCCAGTGGCGACAACATCAACGGTGGCAGCGAGAGCTCGACCAACACAGATGACATGGAGATCGATGAGGGCCCAGGAATATCGACACCTGAGCCTGCTCCCGCCCCTGATACAGATTGTGTGCTGTGCAAATACAACGTACCAGGTACGTTTATCGTCGTTTCTAACCTTGATGTAGCAGTTTTAACGCGGCTTTTGGACTTAGGACACATTCACCCTGGTCGAGAACCGATCCCAGCTACACCACCACCACCAAAAACGACGCCGTTCCACACGAAAACGTCCAAGTCTCCAAACGGTAAGCTGTCTGTACTGTATCTGGCATTTGCTTGAGTTTTAACATCGCGTTTCTACTAGGCGAAAAGTTGTTTGGTCATGCCGAGAACCCGAAGTCTCCAGTGTATCGTCAGATCGAACAGGTCCGCTCTCTCGTCTTCTCCTTTGCCTCCTGTACACTAATGTTCTTGCATTTTCTAGTTACTGGACAAGCTGGAAGGCGAATACGACGCGTTCGAGCGCAAGGCAGAGCTGGCGGATTGCCGTGACGCAGCGAAACCCGCGACGTTCACGTCCAGCGATTTGTACGACGCCATTGGGGCCGCCCACGATACCCCCGCACCTCGAAGAAACTCCTCCGCTGACAACCCACGTAAACAATTGCTGGACGTAATCAACGAGATTATGCACGATACCTCGAGCGTTATCACACGTGAGCAGCTTTTCGCCTTGCACAGGTGTCTGCTGCCACTGTCCAGTGGACAAGCGGGCGTCTTGCGTACAGATCTGGCGGTCGGATACGCCTCGCCTCGGATTTATCGCGTGTTTATTCCCGCTGGAGAGATCGAAGACGCGATAGACAAGCTCCTGGCGACGCTGAACGACGCCAGTCGGTGGGAACAGCGTCCGTTGCTCTGCGCGTACTATGCGTTCGCTGTGCTGGTGTTCTACATCCACCCGTTCCACGACGGCAACGGCCGGTGCGCTCGGTTGTTGGGCAATTTGGTGGCCAAGAAGCTGGGCTTCCCGCCGTTGCTACGAGCTGCCGACAAGACCATCCAAGTACCTGAGTTCCTGCAGAAAGCGATCGTGACAATGGAGATCATCCGCAACAGCCGTCGCCAGACTCGACAGACGCGAATGCTCTCCACCCGCAGAGAGAACTCGTCCATGTGGTTCTAACTTTAAGCGGTCGCATCAAGTAAGGCGTGGAGAAGACGAACTATCGTAGTTTATGGATACATTTATGTAAAGTTTAAGGGATTTTGTGAAAAGAAAGATATAGCGAGGGGTTCTGATATTTACTTAGAGCGCTAGACTACCATGTATCCCTGTATCCCGTCTACATGTATACACTGCGGTCTCTTGTTGTCCATAGTCTCTTAGAAATTCCAGATAAACCTCAGCTCACTGCTCTGCAGACGAATTCAAGTTTCTGGACGACGGAAGAAAGTCACAGCGTTCTCCACTCAAACTCGGACGAAACCAGCGCTTTGTGAAAAACTCTAGCCACATCCTCCAGATTTCCCAACAGAGTCAGCATTGGCGTCAGCATGTCGTTTTGAGCTAACACTCGCGTTAGGCGGCAGGTCGAATCGTCCCAGTCGAAATACGTCGCTCCGCGCATTACAAGCCGTTGGTTCAGTAGCTGCTCCACTAACGTGCAGTTGCGATCGCTATTGTCGGTTGTGCGCAAATGGGGAAATACATTGCGCAGAGTCTCCCGCGTAATTGTGACTTTGGTGACTGTGAAAGCAACCAGAGAGTGATACGGACTCTTCTGGAAGCTCTCAACCTCGACCCCCACGTTACCGAACCACTGCGTTAAACACCAGTGCTGTTCAATGGCTTCTGGGCCATATTCCATGTTGAACATCACATCCGGAGCCGACACTTTTATCAGGAAACCAAGCAAGTTACCAGTAATACCGGTAACATACCCGTGGCGGATCAAGCGGAAGTATTCGGCTGCAATACACTGGAGCTTATTTCCTAAGGCAACAGCGACTGAGAGCTGTTCTTTCAACGTTTCCACCTGACCGCGAATATCTTGAATATCCTTCATCAGAAGGAACAGCAAGGTTTCTGGCTTCTTGACATATCGCCTCTGAGCTTCTGCGAGTTGTTTCTGGGTTATTCGTCCTCCAGCCTTGACAAACCTCGCAATCAACGCGTGCTGCATCTCTCGGTCCAAGATTTCGGCGGAAGATCTGACGGCCCTCCTCCTCTTCAACGCGGCACTGCTGGCATTTCCGGAAGACCCAGTGGCATGGGGTGTCGGTACACTGCTTTGCACCCGCATAAGCTTGTTTGCAGGAGCAGATACTCGTGGATCATCTTTGCCGGAAGAAGCACACCCCGTGGACTTGAATGCATCTGTCTTGGGCTGTTTTCTACGATCGTGGACAGGAATAACTACAGCGTCGCAACAGTAGTGGCCGCTTGGTGGTTGATAAAGTGTGGCAGGCATGAAGCAGTTTGTATTCCCAGATTGTTGTGGGCTGTGCTCCCAACGTGGAGAAATTTGGAATGGCAAGTTTCCTATGAACCCTATTGAAAAGGCCGAAACACACAGACCATCACTTTCCCAACAGTTCATATATTAGGTATCGCCTATTGGCTGACCAATTCACGCAGTTGTCATAGTACTGTGCTATGGGCCATAGGGTGAATGAAATGCATCGCATCAGGTGTGACTACTTCATGGTGCAGTTAACTATCTTTGTCGTGGTTTTTGCCCTTTTTTTTTTAGGATTCAAGCCTCCAGCCTTTCAAAGTGATTCGAGAGGAAACCAAATGTAGGAAATGCTATTGCGATAAGATCTATTTCATCCGTAAAGATAATTAATCAGATTCCAGAGTGTCGAGTGCTTTCTTGCGAACTCACATAACGGCGACTCAGATGACGACGCTCCTGCATATGATGCAGCCCCCTGCTGCGTTATGCCGCCATAACGCGCAGGAGATGACTGCATAACGAAATCGTGATGACCAGAAATCTTGCTAACCGTAAAATGATTCATAAGCTTGGCAGGATAGCTAAGCGGATTAGACAGAACGGCTTGTATAGACCAGCTCCTTTACCTTTTAAATAAATACTTCATGTCCGTGCAGAGCTAGTGTGCTTCTGAAGCGTATTCTCAGTCGGAATCGACATTTTCACGACGAAGAGTTAACGTACGTATACGTTAAAGACACCACATTAACCCCGGCAAGAGCAACGATACCAATGGTATTCAGCTTACACTGTAGCGAGGATAGCGGTATTCCCGTGATCAACGGATTTCTCCGACAGGTGGAGAACGCGAAGATCTTGAGCTGTGCTCGGAAAAGGTAATCGGATCGGTCATTCTGATTCTGTGCGCCTAATGCTAACGTATCTATTTTTCTACCGCATGAGACTTTGGTAGTCTACTAGTCATTCACGAATCTGCCGAAGACTCACTAGAAGGACCCCAACAATGCGCTTCACCGCCTTCTTCACGCTGCTCGTGGCCACCGCCGTGATCTGCTCCTTTAGCTTCGTCCAGGCTGAGACTTTTGTCAAAGGATTCGAGATATTCGACGACGGCGAAGACGATTTCCTTTTCGGTCGCCGCCTCCGCGCGGATGCTATTGTGAACAAGGAGAATGTTGCGAAGGCCGCTGAAACGTTCATGGTGCACATGAAGGGGGGCGCCACTACGACGAAAGCGAAGAAGATGGCCCTGGCGGCGATTAAAACCGGTGACGAGGCTGCTGTTATGAGAGCTATCACGATCGCTGCATCTGCTAAGGAGGGAGCCAAATTGAGCGACGAAGCGCTAGGAAAAGTGTCAGCGATGGTCGCTGGGGTGGCGAAGAAGAACCCCAAGTCTTGGCCTCGTCTGCGCAAGTTCGTCAAGGTCACGCTGGGTGTTACAGGAGGAGCGTTGGCGATGTATGGCGCTTACAAGCTGCTCTTCGATAAGAGCTCGTCCACTTCGCCTACTACGACTACGACCACTGGGTCTGGCTCCGCTTAGGACTACGACGACTACGACCACTGGGTCTGGCTCCGCTTAGGACAAGCGCATGAAGCAGATGTCACATTTCGTTTGCAGCTTAGAAACGCAGGTCGCACAATACATGTAGCACTTCGCCTGGCTTACTTGATATCTTTTAACGACGGAATTCATTCCACGAGTAGATCCGCTTAAAGTGCTGAATTGACTCCAGTTGCACTTTACCTGGCGGCTAACATCAACGGGAAGTTTTTTTTAGTAAATTAAAAACAAGTAATTTAAGCTAAAAATCCATTTGATTATCTTACATAACCCCTCACATGATTCTCATAACGCAAAATGCGATGACAAATGTTGTCATATGCTCTGAGGATACACTTCCGAGATGAGAAACAGTACCGAAAATACAAAGAGGAAATTCTCAAGTCGAAGCAACTATCAAGGTTCACCAATCAAGCACTTTATCGAGACAGCATTCCACTATCGGTTTGGAACTGCCTGCAGGACTGGATTTCCTAGGAAGGTAGCAAACCCCAGGACTCAAAGACGATCAGGCAAAGGCTATCAGAATACCAAGGACACCATAGCCCTTCCAGCCGAAAGTCAGCTACTGTACCAGTAAATCTTTGAGGAAAGTCTTTGCAGGCCGTGATTCACGACCGGTGCAGTATCGCCCTGGTCTTAACATAATTGCCCCGTGGTGAGACAAACAAATGAGTGAATTTAATTTAGTTTTGCTCAAAGCCGGTGGAGCCTGCTAACGTAAATACAAGTCTTAAATTGATTCTATTGTAAAAGTACTCAACATTCCGTACAAAAAGTATATATATTTTGCTCTTCTGTATGCAGCTTTTTGTCTCAACCATGATCTAGTAGATACCGAGAGTGCTGTCAAGGACGATAGACGCATCTTCTAAATTGCCCAATAAGTCGAGCAACGGGGTCAGCATATCCGCTTCATAGAGAGCGCTGACAAAGCGGTTTTCCTCCTTACTCCAATGGAAGTGCACGCAGGTGCGAACTTCCAATTGACGACCGAGGAGTTTCCAGGCAAACGCCGGAAGTGTGCCATCGCCACAGGACAACGACCGGCGCAACATCGTTTCCGTGACGGTCGTAAGGTTGCTCAAATAGGCGGTCAGCAGATTCTCGGCCCCTTGCTCCAAGCGAACGAGTCGGACCTCAATCTTTTCGTGATGAGCCGAACGGAATCGCCAGTTCTCCAGCACTGCATCCACACCATATCCGTTATTGAACGCGATATTGGGAGTCATTGTAGCGCGAAGAAAGCGCTTCTGGTCGTGATCTTCAGGCAAGCAAAGCGGGGCTGTTGTGTCTTGGACGTCGTGAGGCGCGTCCAAGCCGTTCCGGAAAACTCGGAAAAACTCCACCACCAATCTCCACGGAGTTGAATCAATGGCCACGCACGGGGGAGCGCGTAGACTCTTCTCGAGCCGCTGCACCTCAGCTCCGAGCCTAGAGACGTCCTTCGCGAGTGTCAACGTTTTGTCCTCTAACCGTTTCCTGTATCGTTGCTGGGTTCTTCTACGCCGCAGTCGACTGAGGTGGAGGACCTTTTCAGCGGTGTTTAGTGAATTCCACGAGTTGTCGTCCACTTGGCCACTAACCGAGTCCGAAATCTGAGTGCCCTGGTCGTTGGAGAATGTCGTATCAGGTTTCGAAGGTAGAGCAGTCAGCCTAATTCGCTCTCTTGCGTGTCGTGTTACCACTGCGCCGATGACGTTGTCAGAAAGCAGGTGGCTGTTGGGAGGGTGTAGCAAGCTACCGGTACCGGCAGCTTTCATTTTGCGGCGAGGGGGTAACGGTCTTGAGTGGGATGGAGTGAAATGTCGAATGACTCACTTTTTGTGTATTAATTAAATGGTATTAACACGTTCTCGATTGTAGGACCTCTGATGATCCGGTAAGCACTGTAAGCTTTGCTCACGATGCAACTAATAACGCTTTGTGTGATGTCCATAACGGAATGAGTGATTACGGATGGTGGAATCTGTAAAAAAACACTTGCAACACGACCAAATGGAGTTAGCCTTCCAAGCAAAATGATAGGATGGCTGTATCTATATGAGTAGTTCATATCTTCAGCACGTAAAGTGGCTGCCTCCACTACAACGCCAACCGCCACCACACTTGTACCACTTGAAGCCTGCAGGACACGGACAGATCCGGCGGATTTTCTCCTGAATAGCAACAGCGCGGCGCCTCTCTTCCTCAATATTTTCCTGTTCCCGAGCATGTTTCAGTGACTCGAGGAGTGCCGCATGCTCTTCCTTAGCACGTTTCAAAAACTCAAGATGTGCTGCTTGCGCTTCCTTAACACGTTCGAGCTCTTCTCATCCTCGTCCGGCAACGCCAGGATCTCGCCCCTCGTTCATCTTCTTGTCCACAACTTCTTCTTCTGCATCTTCTTCAGCTTCGTCTTTAGATTCATCCTTAGAAACTTCTTCTTTCTCCTCCAACTCTTCTTCAGTCGGCAATTCTTCTTCAATTTCCTGGACCGATTCGTTCCTTGCTGATGGCTGCTGTTCTTGCACCATATACATCGACGTGTCACTGGGGGCCGATGGCAGCGAGGGCATTGAGCTCTTCAGTGGACGACGAGCATCTAGAACGATCTTGCCTGCCACGGCTGCATCCTACATCATTATTGTCCGTACGTCCTCAGACGTGTCGATTATCCGTTGTGCACGAGACTGCAGCAATTCTTTCCGCACTTGGACAGCGTCTCGCCCATTCCCGAAGCCGTCGAGCTTCCTGAGTGCTGTGAAGATCTTCAACAGCAGCTTTTCCACTCCGCTTTCCAGCTGAATCTCCTCCTTTTCATTCTTTGCTTTGAGAAAAGCCAAGCCATCTTCTGCCTCCCAATCTGGGAAATCAATGTAACGAGTGAAGCGGCTTTTTAAACCGGCGTTGCGCTTGAGCATCGTGTCCATATCGTGCGGATAGCCGACGATGACGATAACCACCTACACTGGATCCGTCATTACAGGCTGTAATTTACAGCCACTAACATCGTCATCGCTTCCTCACCGAATTGTCCTTTTCCGAGCTCATAAGCTTCGTCGATAAATAGCAATCCACCCTTGGCTTCAACTAGTTTGTCTGATGCCTTTCTTCTTCGGTCCAGGTAAATCTCCTGTCAGATCCAAGCCCGAAGTCTCCACCAGTTTTGATGTTGCTAACGCACCCATAGCGAAAAGAATCTGTGCCGTTGCACGCGCCACAGTCGTTTTTCCTGTACCAGGGGACCCTCGGAAGACACAGTGACCGATCTCGGGGCGTTCGGAGCCTTCACGCTCTGCGATGATCATCTCCGTCTTCAAGCGCGTAAGTTGGGCTCGGATCTGATCCATACGATACAGTTCATCTAGCAGGTTCATGGGGTCTTCATCCTCTACCACTCCCTTTTCAGGCACTCCTCCGCAACGATAATAGCGTATCCTTTGCTTTCTCGGCGTCATCTTCGGCGATTGTTCGCTCCAATTCCGGTTCTTTTACCACTCGTTGGGACCGACAACGCATCAATTCATTCAACATCCGAATAGCATCTCGCCCATTACCAAAGTTGCCCAGCTTCTTGAGCTCCACGAGCGTCTTCTGCAGTGATAGTACAGCCTCTCCCTCGACCTCAAAGCTTTCCGTCTCCGCCTCCTCACTCAAGAACATCACCGCGTCTTGCGGTTCCCAGTCGGGGAAATAAATGAACTTAGTGAATCGGCTCTTCAGCCCCACGTTGTGATCCAGCATCTGGTCCATGTCCTTCGGGTAGCCGGCGCTGATAATGACCATCCCAACGTCCGACCGTCGGACGTTGGGATGCCTCGGCGAGGAATAGCTTGTTGTTGTTGATGCCACGACTGGGTATCTGCCCTGCAATGCCCACCTCGTTCTCACCACTACCGTTCGTTACGCTTTGGTAGTGTTGATTTTTCGTGTCGTTGATTCTTGACGCCCCAGTGGGGCCGCCCCACCCTTCCTCTCGCCCACCTTATTAAT
The DNA here is from genome assembly GCA_001314345.1 of Phytophthora multivora. Taxonomy (NCBI): domain Eukaryota; phylum Oomycota; class Peronosporomycetes; order Peronosporales; family Peronosporaceae; genus Phytophthora; species Phytophthora multivora. The sequence continues at coordinate 477 of LGSM01000701.1, read as the reverse complement.
CCGCGGGTTAAATTTTAATCTACGAACCACTCCTTTGGAAGCGACCGCACGACCGCTAACTACCACCGGCAATCTTCGTAGCAGCTTCGCACAGTTCGGAACCGATTCAAAACTAGCTCCGAATGAACGGATGCAATCTAGCAGACAATGCGAACAGAACTTCTACTCAAATTACATTGAAGAAGAATTCGTACCGGTACATCGAATGCCTGCAATGTGAGATTTCACCGTCCAGGGCCATCAAAGGGAACAATGTAGCGAATCACTCTACCAGTCAGCCGGTGTTGCTACTAGCAGTCAATTGTCATTTTTTTTATCAACACAGTGCTTGCCAAATCTAAATATTCTTCAACAATATTCGATCAGTTTGACAAGAAGAAACATGAACTCTATTACGAATTGGTATTACACTCTACCTATCCAGCTGGACCTTACTGTCGCGGCTGAGGCTGCGGGTGGTGCATCTCCACCATCACA
>LGSM01000700.1:0-15701 GCA_001314345.1 Phytophthora multivora | reverse complement strand
GAGAGGATTTCCTGGTATGGTAGGTTCTGTTGACTGTATGAAGTGGAGTTGGAAACATTGTCCAAGTGCGTGGCGTGGTGCGTTTCAAGGCGCCTCAAAGGATGCTACCGTAGTGCTTGAAGCTGTTGCGTCGGAAGATTTAAGAATTTGGCACGCGTTTGTGGGTATGCCAGGTAGCAACAACGATTTAAACATTCTCGACGCGTCACCTCTTATTGCTAAGTACGTTGACGACAATGTCCTGGAGTTCTCTTATGAAGTAAATGGGCGTCCATACAATTTTCTATACTATCTAGCTGATGGTATCTACCCGGAGTGGAAATGTTATGTCAAAACTATCTCGGTTCCAGTAAATGAAAAGCAGCAAAAGCTCAAGAGTCTGTTCGCAAGGACGTAGAACGTGCATTTGGTGTTTTACAAGCTCGCTTTGCTAAAGTAGCGCGCCCTGCAAGAACGTGGTCTCTCGAAAAAATAAAAAAAACGCTGAGGTGTTGCGTACTTACAGCCATTTCAGCATGATCTTTGGCAGTTTGTTGCTGTGATTCCAAAATGGCCACCTTCTTTTGGGCAACTTCAAGTTGCTGTTGCATAATCTCCACCTGATCTCGTGTAGCCTTCGCCGATTCTCTTTGGGAGTGCATCATGGCCTTATTAATCTGTGCTCCATACTGAATTTGCTTCATTTTCTTCTTTCCTGCTGAATTGGGGCGACTATGAGTCGGAGAGGGAGTGGACCCTGACGGTGATGACGACTGTAAATCTTCAAGATTGAATGTGGCATCGTGTAATTCTGCCTCCGCCGCTAGAGGAATCGGACACTTTCGCGAAGTTTGACATAGCAGTGCTCGAGTCGAAATTGCTCCGGCTTCACTCGAGGTTTTCCTTTTTTGCTTCTCAGTTCCTTTTTCCATAACATCTTCGTATTCTCTCAACGCGTTGCAATTTTGTTGTTCCCTTTTTGCTGTGAAGCGGAGCTTGGCCTCATTTACGTAGTCTTACTCCGTCCATCCACTATGCGCTTCAACTTTCGCCTATAGGAAATAATATAGCGAACAATATCAGGCTCAGTAAACGTTCAATAACAGTGATAGAGTTCATGTACTTGTAACGATACATAGCATGAAGCATATAATGCGACATCAGGGCGGATTAGAGACGACCAACGACTTTGTAGCGCTCCAGCATTACGCGAAGGACTGTCAGAGCCGGTTAGCTGTACGAATACAGCCAACACACGGTCCCAGAAGAGGGATGACGACTGGTCGGTGCTCGTTGCTCCATCCTCGGACACGTTGGTGTACGATCGGCACAGGTGGATATCTGCGTCGTGCGTCCACGGAGCAGCATTCGGCATCAGTTGAACCGCAGTGAAGCCTTCAGGTCCTATGCTTCGAGACCGGTGCTAGAACGTAGCGTGGGTGGTGGCTTTCGCTCCCTTGTTTGTACTTTGCTGTCACTCGTAGTGAATAGAAGGCCTCGTTTCGCTTTGAACTTGCTGTAGGACACAACCAATTTTAAAGTGCTACTTCACATTTACTTCGGTGTTACTATACCTACACCGTTGGGGGTCGAAATTTTGTACTTGCACTATTTTGGTCATTTCTGTGTATTTTGTCCTACTGTTGGAGTTGCTCTTAGCTAGCGGTAACTGGTTCCAAACCAGGTGTTTTCCACGCTTTAAATGAACTTACCGGTTTGGAACCAGCTACCGCTAGCTAGTAGGTTCGTCAGTTTTACAACATATAAATAAAACCATTTTTTTTNAAGTAAGGTTCATAAACATAAACGAGAGGGATTTCGATCCTGAAAAAAGTTGGAACCCAGTTCCTGATTCTGATGGGTTCTGCTAATTTATCAGAACCACGGTTCTGATTCGGCTCATTTTAGGCGTGGAAAACACCACGAATTCGCCTGTAGATCAACTTCGGTACCAAATTAATGGTACACTGTCCAAATAGAAATTGCTCTGGAGCCACCAGTTTGCAATGGCGCGCGCGCCCCTAATGGAAGACCAAGGTTCGGTGGGAATGGCAGACATGTCCAGCAGTTAATACAAACTTACGGGAGAACCTGTATGCAAGCGCCTCGCTGTCGTAAATCATCTGATTGCCACTAACAATATTCATGCAACAATTGAACGCTTTTATCCTTCCCTAGCACCAGCAAAGTTTAACTCCAAACGAATGACTATTCTGCGCTGGGCTCACGGTCGGGAAGGACTGGTTAAGGCTGTAGCTGACGGTAAGGGTCAGCACATGAAAGTTCGGGCAAAGGGTGTCGGCATAATTATCTCGCAAGAGAGCGAGATAGAGTTAGTGCAATGTGTGCGGAGATGGCATTCCCGCAATTGCGAATGGCTTTAAGGCCAGCAACTTGCTCCCTAGTGACAATTGTATTGCTAGTGTAGCACTGATTAGCGACCTGGAGAATCTTTCGTTGTTGGAGGAGATCCAGTTGACGAGTGTTGAAGTTGCCTCTCAACACTATGATTACCTGCTGTTGACAGACCTCTAGCATGTGATAATTGTTTTCAATAGAACCTCCCAATATCGTTATAACTGACTACCACTATGCTGATAGTGAAGTCGAGTCTCCTGTTTGACTGGAGTGTGGTTAGCTACCATTCTTAACCTCTAATGAAGATCACTTCGCCTTTTCACGGCTACACCAAATTACTCTTGTTCTTCTTCTCTTCTTCGCTACCAGCTAACCTCGACATAGGTTATGAGCCCAAGCCAAGCCTCAAGCGAAGCCGCCCTCGGACTCGGATGATGACTCGGGAGCCAGCTCTGATGGGTCGATTAAGCGCAAGGACCTTCCGGCCGTTCGGCCGTTCAACTCGCGTGGAGCTCGCCGGGAACGCAAGCGCACCAAGAAAAAGAAGCCCCAGCCTCTTAGCCAGCGAGCGTCGTCGCCAAGAAGCCAAGACCAAGGCCTTCTCGATGAAGACAATGGACAACATACACGTACCGCTGGTCAAGAATCTCACGACTTCCTACGAGATCTTCAATTACATCTGCCAGAAGTACGAGGGTGCAGCCTTTCACGGTGACAAATACTTCATCCAATCCTACTTGATGGAGATCAAGTATGGGGAAGGGTCCGACTTGACCGAATTCTTCCTGAAACTTGAGAACGCGATGAAAACCGCGTCAGAAGTCATCGAGTCGGTGATGACTGAAGGACAGAAGTCAACCTACCGGTTCCATTCGATACCCAAGTCGTGGAAGGACGATCTCCGCATTTGGAAGGGCCAACGGAAGTACATCCCGTATGAAGATCTCAAGCAAAGTATTGAAGGTAAGGTTCGCGACCTTCAAGCTCAAAAGCGCTACACCTTGGCCAAAGGCACAGCTGAGACCTCTACACCCAAGGGTGAACGAGCTCTAGTGGTTACTGGACCTCCGGCATCTCACGCTCAGAACCGTGATGACCCCAACGTCTGCTCGTACTGTGATCTCCCATGACATAACATTCGTCAATGTCGCGGCCTGCAAAACGACTTGAGAGATAGACGTGTGAAGGCTGAAACAGTGCTTCCTGCCAACTTTGTCTTCAAAGGTAACTTGAAACGAGACCACCCTTATCAGACCCAGCATAACGGGAAGAACGGATGCAACAGCAAAGCAAACAACAACCCTAGTGTCAAGGGTAACAACGGCAAAGCAAGAACAAGCACGGAAATGGTGGTAAACAACGCGACCAAGAGTGCTATAAGGACCGCCCTCTCGAGTCAGACAATGACGAGGAAGAAGGCAACGATAGTGATTCTGGCAACAACCGCAAGGTGACTCGCCAAGGACGTCACGATACCGGTCTCATCGCTGTTGCTACCACAGTCAATCCCCCGTTTAGCCTCGCCGCTCAAGCCAAGGTAGAACCTGACCCCACCTGGACGATCGACTCTGGATGCACGCGTCATGTGTCCCATGAATCCGAATGGTTCACTGACAACTCCACCAGTGGCGGCTCGGTCACGGTTGGCAGCAACAACCAGATCCTCATCGAGGCATTGGACGGGTCGAACTGGAAGTCTCTGACTCCAAGGGCACTATGCAGAACCTTATCATTAATGGCGTCCTGTACGCTCCCCAGCTCCAATTCAGCCTGCTGCCCGTTCCAGCAGCCGTGAAGGACGATTTCCGCTTCGGCTTCGACCGCAAGTAGTGCGCTATGCAGACCGACCAGCGCTTCAAGATCAAGGCATTTGTGGCTATCAACCCGGATCTCTATCAGTTCCAAGCTAATCCAGCGGCACCTCCAGCGGCTCTTGTTCCCTCAGGTAAGCAAAGATCCTTTCTGCTCTTACATAAACGACTTGGATATCCTAACGTTCGTGTCTTGAATGACCTATCTAGGAGCCAAGCCATACATGGACTTAAAGGATCTGTACCGCTAGGTTCTAAGACAGATTTCTTCTGTGTTGCATGCACGTTAGCGAAGTCACACCGCTCCCCATTTTACTCTGATAGAGTTGTTAAACATGCCGCATCACCTTTGTCAAAAGTGCATTCAGATATCTGTGGTCCACTACCTGTGCCTAGCCTTACTGGCTGCCGTTACTTTCTGGTCTTTATCGATGACTATTCTCGATTCATGTTCACTTATGCAATTAAGAACCGTAGCGAGTTGTATGACTGCTATGAAGACTTCAGGAAGAAAGCCCTGAACATCTTTAGGCAAGATGTTTCTGTCATTGAATACACCTTCAGTGTTGAAGACGATGAGACTTAAGGAAACTTTGAGATCCAACGACTCCAAGCAGACAATGCGAAAGAGTACGAAAAGATCGGCCGGATCATATTTAAAAAGTATGGGACTCATGCTCAACTCACCAACGCATACACTTCTAAGCAGAACGGAGTTGCAGAACGCCACATGCGTACTATCATACTACTATGGAGCGCGTCCGAGACCTTCTACTTGACGATAAACTCCCCAAGCAACTGTGGGCTGAGTGTATCTACACGTAACTACTCTCATCAATATGGGCCCTAGCTCCAAGACGGATGGGCGAACCCCGTACGCGCTTTGGCACAACCGCGTACCATCTATACAGTACATCAAAGTCTTTGGATGTAGTGGATATGTACACATCACAGAGCAATACCGAGACAAACTCGACGCTAGAGCCCGTTTGTGCATATATCTCGGTGTGCCAGACCACAAGAAAGGATATCGTCTGATAGACATCAACACACACGCCATTGTCTATAGTCGTGGTGTAGTCTTTAAAGATGACGAATTCCCCCTTCTCAGTGGCCAGACGTCTACACCAGAGCTCACCCAACCGCGAGAAGGCAGCAACCTGCCGCTCCACCTGCACCTGTCCCTGTCCCATCTGCACCCGCTACTACACTAGTACGTGAACCTGAACCCGAACATATATCAGGATTGGCAACAACACTGTCACCTACCTCAGACCCTGCAATGACAACCGCTCCAGGTACAGCAAACAAATGCGCACTGCCCTCGTTGAGGAAGGCTATTGATCAAACAGCCATTCATTACTCATTTAGAACGGAGACGGACTCTAATCCTCCGCACTTATCAGCTCCTAAGCGACCCCGCCTAATCGCGGAAGCCACTGACGTACCCCTCAATTCTGAGGAAGTCATTGACGCAGTATCTTCCTCAGAAGATATCCACGAACAGGAGCAACGACAGCATTTACTGTACACATTACTAGCTATTCGGTATGTGCCAGAGCCCCGTATCGGAATGCAATGAAGTCTTCCCGCGCTAACCACTGGCGTATAGCGGCTAAATCGTAATACAGGTCCCCAATGGGCAATACCACTTGGGTGTTGGTATCCCCTCCTAAAGGACGGAAGATTTTAAGTAGCCGATGGGTCTTTGTGGTGAAGTATACCGGCACTGGTGAAATCGACCGCTTTAAAGCGCGTCTGGTGATCAAAGGTTTCCCACAGGAATATAGCATCGACTACAACGAGATTTTCTCCCCTGTCATCAGGATGGAGGTACTCAGACTACTGCTCGCTATTGCAGCTGTTATCGACCTTGAAGTCCACCAAATAGATGTGAAAACAGCATTCCTTAATGGATACTTGGAAGAGGAGATCTACATGGCTCAGCCGGAAAGTTTCAAGATCCCGAGCAAGGAATACCTAGTGTGTAAACTTCTTAAGAGCTTACACGGGCTGAAACAAGCGTCCCGTGTCTGGTACCAAACGTTACCCGCCTTCCTAGAATGGCTTGGGTTCCTGAATCGCATTAAAGATCGTTGTGTCTTTCGATGCTCGGTTGACAACATCACATGCTACATTGCTGTGTACGTCGACGACTTATTAATCATTACACCGACACCAGCATTCGTCAGTGAGCAGAAATCAGCCTTGAAGAAGCGCTTCTTCATGTCCAATTTAGGGGAGGTGGAGTACTTACTCGGCTGGCCCATTCAGCGTGACCATAAGAACCGAACGATATTTATCCACCAGCACAAGTACGCTACGAAGGTTATTGACCGCTTCAGCGACTACATTCCGTACCTTATTGCAACGCCAGCATAACGGAACGCCAAACTCTCCGTTAGCAACCAGCCCAGCTGTGAGCAAGAGAAAGATGCGATGAAATCAATTCCGTATCGCCAGGTCGTAGGCGATGTCGTGTACCTAATGGTAGGAACCCGGCCTGACATGGCATTCTACATGCGAGAATCCAGCCAATTCCTAGCCACCCCAGGTATGGAACACTGGAAAGCAGTTATCCGTGGTCTTAAGTATCTATCACGAACGAAAGAATACGGTCTCCTTCTGGGAGGCTCGCCTGACATCTCTTCGGAGAACCTAGCTGACAAGCTAATGGCCTACAGTGACTCTTACTATGCCAACTTCCCCGAAACGAGACGCTCTGTTGGTGGGTATGTGACTATGCTCGCAAGCAGCCCAACCTCATGGCTCTCCCGTAAGCACCGTACTGTGGTTCTCTCTACGACGGAGGCAGGATATATCGCCCTGTTCCACTGCATGCAAGAGCTGATATTCCTCAAGCTCCTCCTCAAAGAACTTTGCTTCGCTACAAGTCAAGCCAATACTATCTACGAGGACAATCAGAGCTGCATCAAAATCTGTTATAACCCAGAACTGCACGGACGATCAAGTAGATTCATGTTAGATACCGTTGTATACAAGAGAAGGTAGAGCGACACAAATTCACCGTCACTTACTGCAATACAAAAGAGATGATAGCTGACATCTTCTCTAAGGCATTAGACAAGCACCAATTCAGAGAACTAAGGGCCAAGCTCAGGCTAAAGACCCTGAAAGCTAGTTCCGGCCACTCAGTACAGAGAAACACTGATAATAAAACCGCATGAAGCGTGCCTATATCTACTGCGTACTTTAGGATTTTTTTCCCCCTTGGGTTTTATCGTTTAGTTCGCTCAAGGTTTTCCATCGTTGAGGTTTCCCTGGTCAAGTACCAAATTATCTAGGAACATGAGTTTATATAAGTCCATGCACAAAATACAAATATTTGCTGGGAAAGTTCTTTATCGGTTAGGCAAACCCGCGGAAATCCTATCAGCTCCAATTATAATTATGCTTGCAGACAATAAATGGACGAAGAAATGCGTAGAAATCAATCCAGTTCTCCGCTGACTCAATTGGCTCACCTTCATCCAGATCGTAGATTAGCCGAGTATTGCCTTGAACCGTCAGAACACATGCATGGCCGATGTTTCGGTGGCTGCAAGCTGCAACAACGTAGACACCAACCTTGAACGGAATTTCATCCAGCACACGAACACCACGTCGACTAGCAACAGCGAAATTGCCCCAAGCAATAGCCCGGTAAGTGAAATCCCGGCCGGAATCACGAAACCGACGTAAGAAGACGAGAACAACCTTCCACGACATCCCCTTCGTCATATACATTCCACGAGAAGCCAGCTGATCAGCGATGAAGTCATCGATGTCACGTTGAGGCACGATATCTTGTCCACCACATAGTTCAGCTGCACGCCTCAAGGCGTTAAACACGCACAGTCCTTGCATGTCCGCACCAATAGCATTTTTGTCGTACTCATCCGTTGGCCAGAACGCGGCGAAAGTCTTTACCACCGAAGCTTTCCACCGATCCACCGGCTCAATCTCCTGTCGAAAGTCATCCGCGAGTAGCTGAGCACGAGGCTCCCAAGTCCGCTGATAGTACCGTCGCTTCTTGACGGAGGGGTTAACCAAAAGCACTTGATACTGATAAGTCATGAGGAAGTCTCCACGGAGGTCATTAATCCGTGCGACGTTCCTTGTCTGCTCCGTTGACGCGAAATTCGCAGTGACGGTAAGCTCGGATCTCTCGTAATTTTTCCCGTAAATTCTCCAGTACATGTCCGAGTCACTACTGTCATCACTGTCTCCATTTGTATCACTAGAATCATAGTCGGTGTCAGAACACGTGGGGTCTGTGGCAACAGCTAGACCACCCGAAGTATCGCAAGTTGTTACACGTTTTGTGCCACTAGCCTGAGACTTTGCTGCGGAAGTATGGTATGCTTCTTCTTCCTCGTTGTCCTCCAGTGTACGGGTAAACGAAGCAAGCTGAGGCACTCGCCCAGTTTTTTTCTTCTTCTTCTTGGTTACGCGTGCACATCTATTGCCCAGTATGGCTACGGGTACAGTTGCTGTAACCTCGAGTAAAGCTGCCGTAACCTCTGGTAAAGTTGCTGTAAACTCGGGCACAGTTGCTGGAACGACCGTTGCATCTGCTGCTGCCTTTGCAGCCTCTGCAGGCACTTTCTTGGCCGCTGCTGCGCCTTCTATAGCCGAAAGACACTCTACAACAAAGGTCGATTGGTTCGTTTGGAGCTACAGTAGCCTCTGAGCCCCTGGAACACCACTAGGAGACACGGGTACAGCTTCCCCAGCATCAGGACCAGCATCTGCGGCCTCCACACCATGAGTGTTTACGAAATGAGCGGGGATTTTGACTGGAGTTCCTACACTTTCGTTCAGCTGCCTGTGCCGCTAAAGAAACACTGGTGTTTTAGGTTGAGAACCATCTATCCGGTGGCGATGCGACTATATACCACGCCTTAAATGAACTTACCTGTTTGGAACCAGTTACGCTAGCTCATAGGTTCGTCAGTTTTACAACAGATAAATAAAACCATTTTTTTTATCGGTTTTGAGGTTCAATAAACGTTACATAAAAAATGTCGAACCTAAAATCGAAATTCCAGCCTTATGGTTCCCAGTTTCACCGTTAGTCAAGATAAACCAGCCAATCAGAAGTAAGGAAAGCTAGCCTTGACAGTTACCAAAACTGGCTCTTTGTTTAAGTTAAGATTCATAAACATAAACGAGAGAAATTCGATCCTGAATAAAATGTGAACCCAGTTCCTGATTCTGATGGGTTCTGATAAATTATCAGAACTACAGTTCTGATTCCGTTCGTTTTAGGCGTGCTATATACCACGTGAACTCTCTAAAAGGCTGCCACGCACCGGACCATCTTTTTGCGGTAGTGGAGAAGTTCTTAGGGAGGCTAACAGGAGCCGTCGTCCACACGAACACGTATAATTACGTGACTAAAGCTCGACAGGCAAATGCAGTTGATTGTGCGCTGTACATGCTTCACTAAATGCGTGCAACACACAAATTCGTGAGGAAGCGCCGTCCCAGCTCTCTGCTAGAGTACATGCCAGCACTCGTCGAAAGCGAGTGCAACGTTAGTAAGGCTGCGGCTTCGCGAAAAAAGATTCGCGCTAGACTGACGCGCCTACAACAGCAAAATGTTTAACGAAGAATACATATCGAACAATCGTAAAGCGCAACTTATTGTAGCAAGCACATTGGACGCACTTGTAGTTTCATTGATGCTGGTAGGTCTAATGATGTAGCCATGTAAAGTACCCCTTTATTCGTATAGAGACTGAGTCCTTCGCGTCAGAAATATAAAGGTTTCAGTATCAGACTCCGTCGGCCTCATACTGTATCAAATATGTGTGTAGCTCTGTGCGTGCCTTGCATGTGTTTAGACAGGTAATTAATAAAAGGGGGCCGACCACGTGTATGGTTCTGAGTGCCTTTGGTTTGTGGAAAAGCTCACTCTTAGCTTCTCCCGCCAACCCCCAAGACTGTCTTCGCTTCCCTGCCTACCTGGTTTGTAACACTGGTAGCACTTGTTGGTCAAGTTCAAACGACTATGGCCCCGACACGCAAGCAACACCGGGTCGCTCAAGCCGTACGAGACGCCCACCAGGCTGTCCAGACCTCAAGAAGTTATTCTTCATGATGGCAGGGTCGGGCAGATTGTCGAAGCCGTGACCGGGAACCGCCGGAAGCGAGGCATGATACAGTACCTCATTAAGTGGGTGGGTGAAGATATAGCTACGCGGGAACCGCTGGAGAACCTACACCAAGTAGCCGGGTTGATTCAAGCGTTCGAGAGCAAACAGTCCAAGCGATCGGCCAAGCGTCGTCGAAAGACATCAGCAGACGACAGCGTAGCTCAGCGGACACGCCGGCAATCCAAGCTCCACCGCTAGACCTCCACAAGTCGATTGTGGATACGATATACACCGGATGGTGGTATACAGTGTATAAGCTTTACACCACGGGCCGACTATTGACCGTCCACGGTCCGAGTGTGACAACGGTTACAAGGAGAAAGATGAAGATACAAAAATCAAGTCCAAGATTCATGGCTATATTTGAAATTATGCAACCTTCACTTGCCTTGAGTGTCCTACACTCATTCACGAACCTCCACGCGGCGGACGAAGAGGAGAGGTTACGCCGTACTCGCGCAGAGCCTTGCGATGCGCACCCGCATCAGAAGCGAAGGCACCGTCCACAGTGGCTTCCAGGAGGAAGCAGTGTCCTAGGCGCAGAGGATACGGCTGATACCCAGCGCAGATGTATACACCGGCCAGTAAGTTCATTGCCAATAAGTGAGCTGTTGTGTTTGGTCCGGTTATGCTGTCTGTGTGCAGGTTGCGGCGCAACGTGGCCTCGTCAATCTGCGGGTCGCCAAGCCGAGCAGCACGACGATTGGACCATTTCACGAAGCGCAGCAATGTGGGCCACACAATTTCTGTCGAGCCATGGTGAGGCTGATTCACACCGGTCACGAAAGCGTCAACCAGAGCAGAAGACGACCAGTCGAGCAAGCCCAGAACACGCGAGGCCGATACGAGAGCAGTGAAGCCGCAGAGCCTTTGGTCGTCCGCATCGATCGACAGCGGGACGTCCCGTTCCCGACAGAATCGCGCAAAGGTGACTCGGAGTCCAGAATCCTTCCAACCATCGACAAGCTGGATCGCTTCGCTGAAGTCGGCACGCTCAGCAAGGAGCCACTCACGTGGCTCCCAGGTACGACTAGCGGAACCGGTATAACCAGCCCAAATCACTTTGTACTCGTAGGCACCAAGAGGACCACGGTGATCGACGATGGACCACACCGCGTAGTGACGTTCAGCAGCGGCGGCAGCAGCAGCAGTTTGACGATGAGCAAGCCTCAAGCGAAGCTGGATTTGGCGAGCCGTCATGCGAGTATTTGTGAGCACAGCAACAGGTGTAACACGAGCCATGACAACCCGATGAGCGAGTTCTACGCGCAAGGTTCAAGCAACAACAGGTGACGGCTTGCGAGGAAGCAGAGCGGCGCAAGTTTACGAGTGAGGATAGTGGAGGAGTTCATCAGCGTTACCAAGGACAAGGAGGGCACAAGAGCACGAGGACGAGACGCGATCAGCTTCGAGGGCGAAGCTCATCAGGTATGGATGCCCATGCTATTTGGGGAGGGTGAGTGTATCAAATGTGTGTGTAGCTCTGTGTGTGCCTTGCATGTGTTTAGACAGGTAATTAATAAAAGGGGGCCGACCACGTGTATGGTTCTGAGTGCCTTTGGTTTGTGGAAAAGCTCACTCTTAGCTTCTCCCGCCAACCCCCAAGACTGTCTTCGCTTTCCTACCTACCTGGTTTGTAACACGTACCCCTCGGTTTCTACCAGGCATTGCATTTCTGCACATCTCAGCGTATTTAGTCATGTTAATGCGAAATACCTCCGGTATATAATACCGCGTCCGCATAGTAAAACCTATACCACTGAGACCTCCGACTATTGATTTTTTTTCCTTTTCCACATATTGTTTCTGCCTCGATTGACGGAGGCCATCTACTGGGCAACACAGCTAGTCGTAAGAATCTTGTGAACGCCGCAATGGAGGAGCACACTCGCGTTAACATCCAGATTGCTCAGGAAATTCATCAAGTGGTGACGGAAATTATCACTGAACACGCAACAGCGCGCACTAACAACACACAAAAACAGTACGTCCCAAAATAATCTGAATTTAAGGCATGATGTGCTAGTAAGAGGTATTTGGACAGGTACATTGTTACGGAGGGGGGGCTAGTCACATTTTTAAAACTCAATTTATTCCCCGGAGCAACAAGCGCAAAAAAACAGATTCTGAAGAAATCAAGGCTCCCTGCTTAACCGGAATGGAGGCTGACGCCAAAGCAGTAATAAACTTGACAAGCTGCAGCAAACACTTCAACAGAACAACCATGCCTACCCCCGCTATTTGGCACAATGAAGCAGTCTGAAACAGAGCATAAACTTGGTGGACCGGGTGTTGGACACTGTTCTCGATGGGTACAACATGGACGATATGGCCCAACTTACTGGTCTCTGGCTATCTCAAAATGACGGTGCTGCTTTGCGCGATCGAGTTGATTTTTTTTGTTGGGTATGCCCTTCCTGCATGAGGTGAAACTAGGAGATTCATTGAGTTCTCAGACATGCTTTCTTTGGAGTTACCTGACGAGGTATCCCGGAAATGTACTTCTCTTGGTACCATTATGAACCGCGGCAAGGAAAATCAGCATGGTAGGAACGAGCGTGGGACGGCGATGAGTTGCAGATCGGCGGATGTTTGCCCGTTAAATGCTGTGGCGCTCCATTTGTTCTGGCGCTGGGAAAATGATGGCGCCAGTCAATACGCCCCTAAACTAAACCACATTCTAAAAGTGCTCTAAACGCACTAAAAACAGGTTAGCTTTCACAATTGCTAAAGGACGCACTGTGTGCCCGTTTACAATATAATAATCTAACCTTGTATACTATAGTTTCCTTAAGTGCGTCGCAAAAGGGTTAAGGAATGATCTGTCGAATTTGATCAAAAAATGTTATAATTTAGGTAATTTATCTATACTTAATTCAAGTCGTTAATTGAGGCAACCAAAGCCACTTATTCCGATGAGGGCTGGTTCAGCCACCTCATTCACCATTTTGATATGGAGTACAAGGGATACATTTTCTACCGCCAGCAAGAGGTCGTTGAGATTGGTAATATCTACTTCATCTGCGCCCGTTATCGGTCGGGCCGCAGGGCCCGGCTGATTGTACGCAACGACGTTGTCAAGGCCCGCAACATCCACAGCTGCGATGAGGAGGAGGAGACCACTAGCGTCGTGGGCGTGCGCAGCCGGGCGCCCGTCGAGCAGCAGAAGGCTGCCCTTACCAACCCCCCTTCCACCGAGCTTAGTGTGGGAACGGCCTACCCCACCAACACGCTCCACACGATCACCAGACTCCCCAGCATCGCGATGACCAAGTACGCGAGGACACAGGCTACGGGCAGCGATGCGTTCCGCGGCATCGAGAGCACCCAACTAGATGCGTCGCCGAGAACGACCCTCGACCATTTCTACAGTTCAGTGTGGTGCACACAATTGGATGCGGGCTGCACAGATGCGTCGGATTTGGTCAACAGGAATTAATCCGTTTGCTACGGTACTCCAAATCCTCATAAGTACCATCGAGACCCAAAGCCGCGAAAATGTTCGTTTTTAAGATGACATTTCCAACGGCTCTCCCCAAGCAGAGTTCCGTTTTTTCATAAAAGCTTTTTGTTAAGAAAAAAAAAACTTTATTATAAAAAAGCTTACTCGACCTGCTAAGGGTGGCGGATCACTGCTTGCACCAGACCGCACATATATCCACCTGGGGACGCCCGCGCTGGAAAAAAATTCGAGCGCCACATAAACTCGTCGATGTAGCCATCCAGGTATTTCTTGCTCATACCACGCATGGGCTTGACGTGGCGCTTGATGTGAATCTCCCAGAGCCCTTCAATGGTATTTGTATGGTTACCACTCACAGGGTCGGCAAAATTGAGCGTGTGGTTCACCCAGTTGTACTCATAGTGCATACCCGCCAACAAGCAATTGTTAGCGAGCGTGTGGACTTTGGAGCCTCGCTCGGCAACGTACGCAGCAAACTTGTCAGAATGGATACGAGTTCTAAAATTAAAAAAAAATAAATGCAATAAGTAATGATCTAAAAGAATAGAACTTATATTTATGTACCTGGGTCGGATGAACTGCTTGATTATGGGTAGCAGCGTCGCCTTCGTCCTCTTGTTGAATACGATTTGGCCGAACCACTGCCCCGTCGTTCTGTCAACACCACCGAACAGCCAGAACTCCTTGTACGTACGACCACGGCCATACTTGGACTTCTTTTTTTAACTGGTCTCGTCGATCTCGACGATATGCCCTTCACCACCGATCTAATAACACGCAGTTAGAAACCATACAATTGAACAGTTTAGCAGCACATACCCACCTTGAACTCGCCATTGATCTGAGGAGCTCCTTAGAGCACTGGACTCGGCACGCTGCGTACCAGTCCGAGACGGTGTTCTTGCTGACCTTGGCCGTATGCACTGCTTGCGGATGAGATACACGCATGCACCACGCAAACATTAGACGTAGGGCTTGGGGAAGCGTGAGCTTCATCTTCGAGAACCAAGAGTTCACGAAGATGCTGTGCTGCTCCTGCTTGCCGTCAGCATGGCGAGTCTTCCGGTAGCAGCGCCAATAGCGCTCGCGCGGGTTTAGCCGCGTCTGCTGCGCGCACTGCGGGCACAGCATTGCGCTCTCGAGCAGCCCCACCTCCATCACTCATGCTGCGGCCTTGATGTCATCCGTGGTCGCCTTCACGACGGCGCTGAAGCCGAAGAGGTGGAGCCGCTGGAGATTGTAGTTGTGCGTCATAGCGGCGCTTATTGAAAATGAGCAGTGTGAAACGGAGTTTTCAAAACGTATAACTAGAAGTTTTTATGGATGAATATCATTAAATCTCCGACCTTACTCTAATTGAGTATATACATTAATAGCCAATCACATCATTTATAATTATTTAGACTAATCATAGCACGCCCTTATTTGCATTTTGACCAATAGAACTTGATAGGGGTAGGTGGGTCAGCAATACCAGCAGCTCCGACATCTCGGGTCGGGGGTGGCACGAAAAATATGAATATGCTGATACAAATTCCAAGATGTTTGCATATCACACGCATAACATGATTTCTCCGACCTTCCTCCGGCCTGTACCTTCATTAAGGTACACATACAGTTGTTGTACTGTCAGCGGGCACGCAAACTTTAGCCTGCGTGACGCACCTTCATGTCCGTGGAGCTCTCGTCGAGGACGTAGCAAGCCATTAGGGGTGCAATAATGGTAAAGAAATATAATATGTATAGTATATTTTATACTAATGCGTTAAATATATAATAATACAGGCACTATGCTGGACGGCGAGATGCCGGGGCTCCGCCTGCTGCCGCTCTGACACTCCTCCCCCTCTTGACGCCGCTCCTGCTGCCCTGCTTCCCACGACACCCACTCCGCCACCGCCACCACTGCTGCCACCACTGCTGCCACCA
>LGSM01000699.1:0-13952 GCA_001314345.1 Phytophthora multivora | reverse complement strand
GTCCGTGCCAACAAGGTCATTCCGGCGCTGAAACGGGTCATTGAACGCTGCTGGAGTCAGCAAGACACAGGTCGCCCAACGCCCTCTGAAGTTGTGCGGTTGCTGAGTTATTGCCCGGTGCCGCACTCGTGCTAAATGGCTGAGATAGTGCTGAGATCCTGCCAATTCACTTTGCCAATGTCGGAAAATGTCCACCTTGTAGTTTTAACTCGAGGTGATAATGTTGACTTCATGCGCCTTCGTTCTTGAGTTTATCCGTAAGGTGTTCATGAAGACAGGCAAAAGCCTAGTACCTTTCAAAGACAGAAGGTTGTGGGGGCCATGCGCAAGGAACTTCCACATTCAGCGCTCGATTGTCAGCTAACTCCTTGTTCTTAGGCACGTTAGCACCGGGATCTCGCCCTCTTGCTGGATTTGACCTCCAATTCGCATCACGTTCTTCATCAACTGCTGCTCGAATACCGTGTATCTGATCCTCTAAGCGACCCAAACGACTTTCCACACTCGACATCTTGCCCATGAGAGCACTGGACAGCTCGCCGAGTTGACGACTTAGGTCAGCGACTGCTGTGGCCAATTTGTCCGAATTGTGCGAACAACTGCACAGCTTTGGCTCTAGGAAACTCCTCTCGGTCTGCACTGCATCATCTACAGCATGTCTTTCCTCAACTGGTCGTCCTGTAGACAGAGGCGTTGCCACCACTGGCTCCGTCTCAGATCCATTACCCTGTACTGGTGTATCACTCGATGTTTGTCGAGTTCTTCCGTTCGCCTTCAGATGCTGTAGTATACTAGCTGCATGGTTGGCCACTGTAGTAGGCAGCACGTGGTTCTCCACAGTAGCTTTTGTCTCTCGTCTTCCCTGAGGCTGAGCCCAAACCGTCTCCTCCCTCCTCTTAATTCTCTGCAGCTCCTGTCGCTTCTGAGCCACTGCCGCCGCTGCGTCCGCTACAATTGCGAGTCTTCGAGCCACAAACTGTTTAGAGAGGAATTGAGGCACACTCAGAGACGGGAAGCAGCGGAATTCGTCACGTAGCAGACGGAAGCAGCTCTCCACGAAGCGCGCGTCCGTCTTCCCGTACAGATCGTAGCCTCTGTTCACCAGGAACTGCGCCACGTCTCGAGACGAATCCAGCAGCACAAAGTGGAGCACACGCAGCAGATCAGCGACGTCTCCAGTCTCGAGACGCAGAGCGCTTAGTTGTGGGTATTGGGCGGCTCGAAGCAGCTTCCGGAGCCGCTCGGCAGCGTTGCGTACCTCCTCGCTCATTTTAAGAAAAATAATAATACATTTTTGTTCATTTTACTTTTCGAAAATAAATATTGTAAATGATAAATATTGGATGGGGACATTGGAGGACAAAGGTGTATTCAAATGGATATACAGTACTGTGGCTATGGACACAGCTTTAACCGAACTTGGAGACGCCGGCGGTGGTTGACACGCGGCGACGAACGTGCAGCGAGTGGTACATGAACGAGTCCACGAAGCCCGCGATCTAAGGGATAACAACGGTGTTAGAATTGCACTTTTGAAGGTGTAAAGCTGCAGGTGGGTGAACGCACCGAGATAACTCCACCGACGATGGCGCAGATCTTGGTCAGGAAGTGCGTGAGAGGCATGCGGTCGTTCTCCACCTTCACCATGAACGGGGACAGGTCGAACACGAAGAAAGTGCCTGCAGGGCGAACGACAAAGACAAACAGCGTCAGACTCGTGGCTTCTGATCTTCAGACTGCTTGTACAGATACTTTACCTGGAAGAGACGTCATCTGGCCGCGTGGGTTCATGTAGTTGCCTTGCTGGGTGACCGAGAACTATCACGACGAAAGAAAAGTTAACTATCAAGCACTAAAACAGCATCAAACAGGGGGATAGACGGACCTGGTACGAGTGGATCGAATTCTCGTCAATGTCGCTGTAGATCGTAGGCACAATCTTGATGTAGTACTGGAACACACCACCAGCTGCGTCGGATTAATACACAGGCCACATGGTTAGTCACAGGTACTTCAATTTCATCTTGATCTTGCCACTCACATTGCACCGAGCTCTTCGAAACCCCATCAAGAGGTCCAACGACACCCGGCATCGGCTCTCCAAAGGACAAGCTGTGGATCACGTGGCTCGAGTTGTACGTGTGCTCCTGACCGGGTCGAAACTGGTGCACCAGACGTCCCTGGCGATGGAACGTGCGTCCAAGAGCAACGTGAAAGTTGCCGGCCACACGGTTCACAAACATTTTACCCGTGAATCGGCAGCCTTCTCCGTCCTGTGCGAGCTTCTCCGCCTCCATGATCTCCCGCAGACACTGCTCCTTCTGCTCCGCCTCCTCAAGGGATAGATCACTGTGAATAAAAGCCTCCTTCACTTCTTCGCACGTGTTACAGCACTGCTTGCCCGCCGGGTGCTTGGCTTCATAGCAACTTCCGCAGTATCCGGCAGGCACGTCCGTCTTAGCCAGTTCCTCAGAGGAGGGACTTCCGATAGCATTTCCGTTCGCGTCCAGCCGCGTCTTGACCACCGTCTGGTGCATATTAACTTGCAGCTCTCCAGCCACGTCCATGGCATTAATATGGGCGTCTCGGCAGTTGACGGCCAGGAAACTCACGTCCAAGTTCACCTGCAGCTTCTCGCCCAATGAAGAGTCCACCACCATGTGCTCGTGCGTATTAACAGTCCAATAGGCGCTCAACTCCGACAGGAACAGGATGGCCATGACGATCCCAGCGACGACTGACACGGTGGCTCCGAACTCCGTCTGCACCTTGAACTCCCGGTGCATCTTGGGGTAAACGTCCACTTTCTTCAGCGCGCGACGTGCCGTGCGGGTCACGGAGCTCTCGTGCGCGTCATCACCGTCGTCTACGTCGCTCTTGACGACGCGCTGCCGCATACTGAAGTGCGTAGTAGTAGGGTAAGTATTAAGTATCCTGTCTGCTATCCTGCACTCAATGCCTCTTTGCCGCGTGGATATACTGCAGTACCGTCGTGAATTCGGTTAACTACGATTGGAGTCAGTATGCTTTTCCTTGAGTGTACCGGTATGCTCCTTGCTAGGCTCGTCTCGCTGAACTTCACTATGCGGCTGCACTGGTAAAGCGTCGACAGAAGAGAGACCTGTACGCGACGACGGGAGGGAAAAGTTG
This sequence comes from Phytophthora multivora, assembly GCA_001314345.1. NCBI lineage: Eukaryota > Oomycota > Peronosporomycetes > Peronosporales > Peronosporaceae > Phytophthora > Phytophthora multivora. The sequence continues at coordinate 10,802 of LGSM01000699.1, read as the reverse complement.
CTGCTAATTGACGAGTTGTTCGGACCGAAATGGCGTCGCCTATTGTGTGGAGAGACAAGGACGAGGAAGATGACGCGTGGGCGCTGGAGCTCGAGGAGGAGCTGGACCTCGAAGGTATCTGCTCGTGGGTTGTGATCCATTTTGACAGCAGACACCAACGTGTTGTATTCTGTTTGTGAACGTGGCTAGGTACTAAAAGCTCCCTCGAGATAGAAGAAAAACCCGCCGTTGCAGGTGCGCAGACAGAGGAGGAAGATGCCCGACCGTCGGTGGCGGCGACTTTGCCGCAGGAGGTACTGGCTCTCATCATCAGCTTTGGCCAAGTGGGGCGTGTGTGCAAGTCGTGGAGTCTCGCGAGTATTGCAGTTGCCCGTCGTCGCTTCTCATCTAAACTCACGGATATCCTGCGACCTTTGGACCCAAACGCCGTTGCTGTGGCGTTGGACGTGGAGGCGGAGCTCTATGCAGCTTATGGGCAAAGGTACAGCAACTCTTGCTTCTGTGTAGCGTATAACTGGCGAGGTGTTAACCTTTACGTGTTTTTTATATTGCCAATAGCTACTCGCTGACGAAGGCGTACGCGCACAAGGCAAGAACACTACTATTTAATTTGAAAGATTCCCGCAATGTGGATCTTCGCAACCGCCTGCTGTCTGGCGAGCTACCGCCGCACAGTCTAGTGCGAATGAGCGGCCCCGACATGGCCAATCCACAGTTGGCGCGCCAGCGCAAAGAGTGGATTAAGAAGCGCACACACGAGGTGATGCGGGACGGCCGAGAGGTGGACGGCTTCGAGTCGGACCTGTTTGAGTGCCGCAACTGCGGCAGCTCGCGCACACGCTACAGGCAGTGGCGTCGCAAGGCTGTGGTGGATCGCACGCGTATCATCGTCATTTGCCTGAGGTGTCCGTATCGATGGGAGCTGTAGAATAGTTCAGAGTTACTTGTACCAGACCGTAAATTGAAGCGAACATGGGTCTCATATACCTCAATCTCTTGCAACAATTATAGGAGTTTAGAGTGAATAGTTTTCCATTTTTAAGATATTACATAAATGCAGGTTGACAACTATCAAATATGAAGGATCATTAAATTAGGAAGGTGTGATTGGTATTCAGAGTGGTTTCTGTACCATACCATACTTAATCGAGTAATAACGGTATGTATTGGTACTTGTAATGTATATTTAGAAAGGTACTGTACCCTAGTTTATAACGTATATAGTTTATTAGGATCTGATTGGTGATTCTGTTGATTTATCATGTCAAACAGCATATTTACAAACAACAGTTTTATCACTTTTCGCTGGTCATCTGAACTATGAGCAGTTCTCCACCACCGCAACACGAAGATGAGGACTACGAGGACTTCTTCAGCACGGACCTCTTCGTAAACCGCGAGTACGTATTGAATAGCTGACCCACCACCACTTTTTTTCCTCCGCCTTTAACACTACCGCCCATAAAGCTACGAGTCACAGGAGTTCGACTTCGGCGTCGTCCAGCAGAAGCTCCTGAGCTCCCACGCCGCGTCCACCGACCACGACCTCACGGGTCAAGTGGTGTGGCCAGTATCCATCTTCCTGGCCTGGTACCTTGTGGCCCACCGGGACGAAATCGCCGGCAAAACCGTCGTGGAATTAGGCGCCGGTGCTGGACTCAGCGGCCTCGTGGCAGCGCAGTTCGCGTACGTCATAGACTTGTTTCTGTTGAGCTTTTGCGTTGTTAACCGGAGTATTTTCATATTATAGGGCCCACACTGCCTTGACAGACGGCAATGACATCGTGCTGGAGTTGTTGGAAGAGAATGCGGAGGTCAATGCGGATCCCAGCAAAGTGCAGGCCCTTCCTCTGCTCTGGGGAGACCGTAAGAGCGTTGAGGCCTTCGAACGCGCGTTTCCGCGCCCCGTGGACGTCCTCATTGGAGCGGACGTCGTGTGCTGGCCCATCCTCGTCAAGCCCATTCTACAAACCATCAAGTACCTGTTGTTACGGTCAACGAACCCACTGGAGACCAAATTTTGTTGCGGCTTCGTGTGCCGGGCGCAGTCCACACAAGACCTGTTCTTCCGAGAAGCCGTGGCGTTTGGCTTCCGCTTCGAGCGCGTCCAAGGCGACGACTTCCTTCCTACTCCGCGGCCAGCTGAAGTCACTTCACATCGGGAGTTGCAGTTGCTCGTGTTCACGCTTGACGCGCAGGCGCCCAACTGGAACGAACCTGTGCGCTTTGCCGATGCGGAGCTGGCAAACTTGCAGACCGCATGCTAGAGGTCACTTAGAAAGATAGACGAAGCGATTCGTGATAGAGCGTGGTGTATAAATTATGTTGGCGCTCCCTCCTCCATTAAATAGTGGCAATAGGCAGCACGAGATCTGCCACCTGTTGCCCCTGACGTCTACAAACGCTCGCATTCGCGTCTTTTAAACTACCTCCTCGTCCGAGAGCTGCTCGTCACAGGAGCTCTCGTCTTCGCTGACCGTGCCGTCACGGATTCGCTGTTGGCGCTTTGCCTGCCACACGCGCTCCTGGTACACGGCCGTCGCTATCAGCCTCTTCGCAGAGTCATTGTCCACACTGTTGTCACTGTATGAAATCTGCGAGAGAACTGGACAAACGAGCTTGCCGACCGTGCGTCCCAGCATTTCCATACTAGTCGCCGTCAGGTAGTTCATCTCGATCCCCAAGAAGCGCAACTTCTTCAACTGGCCACTCTCCATCGCGTACAAAATATGGTGGAAACTCGAGTCCGTGATCGTGTTGCCGCCCAAGCAGAACTCCGTGAGATTGGGCGCGCAACCATCAGCCAGTGCGTGACACAAACTGCGGGCGCCGTCTTCACCGATGAAATTGCGGCGCAGATCCAATCTCGTGAGCTTTGGACAAACCTGCGACCGCAGCATCTGCGCTACTTTAGTAGCTCCGTAGTCCCCGAAACTGTTTCCAGGAAGACACAACTCCTCGATATTCGGACAGCACCCTAACATCAAAGTGTTCAATAGAACGTCGGCTTCTCCATCCGCCTCCTCGTTCGTGAACAGACACGTGATACTCAAGCGTGAAAGTCCCGGGAACGTGTTCAGACGCATCTGCTCCGCTAGTGACAGCACAATCTGCTCGTGATCGTCGTGCGTGACAACGAAGCGCTGCGGGCAGTTCGTAGCGCGCATCGACAGCTTTCCGAACGTCATTCCTGCGGATAGCGACACGACCTCCAAGTGGCGCAAGTGAATGCACTCGCGCAGAATACACGCGTCCCCGTTGGTGCGCGTAGCTAGCGCCTTCTGTACGGCATTACAGCTCAACTGCAGCGACGTTACAAACAGCGGTGTCAGTGCACAGGCGATACGGCAGACACCACGGGAGCGCATGATCTGCACTCCGTCCACGTAGCTCCAGATAATTTTGCTGAGTTCATCGTATCCACGGAACAGCAGAACGCCAAGTTCGCTCGGCTTGCGTTTCTCCTCCAGGTCAGTCTCTGGCTCCTCCTCGGGCATTAAGGAGATGCGCATCCGCTTGCGGGTGTTCGTATCGTCCACGTGATGAACGCTCTCCGTTTCGCCGATGCTGCGCTTGTGGATCAGGTGCGAGATGCGAGGCAACGAATGGCCGCTTCCTCCTGCTGCTGTGGCTGGATCTGTCGATGGGCTGAACGCTCGTCCTGATACCTGTGGTGTCGCCACTGGGTGCACTGCAGGCGACACCGTCGGCGGACAGCGAGCTCGAGCTCCGACGGTGGTAGCTGTAGTTGCTGTCTGTAGCGTCACGTCAGTGGCTAGTGGTGTGGAGGCTGTGGCCCGACGGATCTTCTTGTTCACGATACCGGCCGTTAGCGCCTGTACGCGCCGTGCCAGACTGTCCATGTTGACGTACTCGAGCAGCGAGGCCGAGTGGATGAACATGAGCACCTCCAGCTTCCGTGCCAGCACCCACGTCTTGCTCAGATCAGTGCCTCCTCCTGCAGTCGCCCCTTGTCGACTGAGCACGAGCTGTGCGTTGTGCGCTAATAGCTGTCCGATGCGCGTGAGGATCGTGCGGCGGTGCATCGAGTGCTCCTGGCGCTGCCACGTGAGAGGCCGCGGCAGACTGCGCGCGGCGAAGACGGCGTTGTTGGGGTGGATGTCCTGCGGCGGCAGGAACGAGGACGCGACGTCTGTCATGGCTCTGTGGGATCTGGGAAGTGCCTGCTGCTGCTGCCTCGAACTGCCTGCGCCGAGTCGGCGGAAGTCGCGGCGATCGCCTTCTTTTCGAGCTGTGCGAGGCGACCTGAACGGCGAGGGAGCTGGCGATTTTGGCAGACGTATAGTATGATAATTTTAGATAATATATGAACTTTACTTCGCTAACCATACTGGAAATTACCCTGAAAATGAATAATTGAGTGGTTTTATTATTATCACTGTATATGTGCAATGTAATCAAACACTGTAAGATGACGCGGCACTTTGGCGCAAGAGATACGCGCCGACAGCGGTTTAGGTTACCGGTTTCCCCCGGTTTTGGCGGTGGCAGCGCGCTGAACGCCATGCGCTATGTCCGGGTAGGACTGCCTGACGAAAGCGGCATCCATGCGGCAGTGGTGACTGCAGACGACAGTGATTGCCCCGCAGAATATAACAAAGCGAGCGCTGCATTGCAGCAGGACCAAGTCCTATCGCCCATTTTAGCGGCCTGGGTCAAGCTTCGGCATGCGGAGATTTTGCTGTAAAAAGCGGACGTTACTGACGTTGCAGCTACGAACGGATCGAAATTGAATTGATCCTCGAGTCGCACGACTGGAACCCATGGGCTGTACTGCGCTGCTGCTGTTTGTCTATGATACGCCGAATCTGCACGATGCTGGCCACCGGGATCAAATCGCGCCACATGATGCACTCACTACGTTGGGCTCAGCGCGATATATGCGGTAGTTACATGTATACGGCGAGAATCTTGGCACGAACAAGTCCATGCGAGTTCTTGATCTCAATCGAGCTGATTTGCTTGAGAGCTCGCTCAACGGACTTCTTGAAGAAAAGATATCGCCCAAGCGACATGTAAAAGAATTGTTCAACGTCCTGGCATTTCATTCTGAAACTCGCAGACCACCACTTGTGTGCACTTGTGTGCGATTCTCATACCCTCTGAAGGAACGGCCAAAGGCCATTTGGCAACGTGCACGCCAAAAGAAGGCAAGACAAGTGCTACGTGGCTGCCCTCCGATGGCCTTTTGCTCTAACGTGAAGGTTGTGGTGGTGCTCTTGTTGCTTCAACTCTCATTTTGATTAACCAATCAGCACTTTGCACCCGGAAACTTTGTCAGTTACCGCAAAGTTTCAGCGTACAATTCGAAGAAAAATGACAGCACATTGCTACACCGGAATGCCCATTGCCCGCACGCGTCTATTGCAGCGGCTCCTGCGCGCGTTGCTGCTGCTGCAATCACTGGCCGTAGCGGCCGCTTCCTCAGTGTGGCAACGCTCCTTCCCGCTCGATCAGATGCCACGTACCAGCCACAGACAACCCCCTCCTGTGTCAACTTCGACGCCAATTCCCACACCTGCCCCAGCGCCTGTCGCTTCCAAGTACAACGAGACCACAGCGCTGTACTTAGCTCACGTGACGTCGGTCTCCTACTGCCAGGAGCAGCACATCGCAAACTGGAGCTGTCAGCCATGCACGCTCGTTCCGCGGCTGGAAGGCGTCGTAGTAGTGGAGGACGCCAAGGACAATTTCCAGGGGCTTGTGGGCTATTCCCCGCTCTACGACGCGCTGATAGTCGCCTTCCGAGGGAGTATGGACGTCACGAATTGGCTGGACAACCTCACCTTCCTCAAAAGACGCGCCTACAAGGAGTTTCCGGGCGTCCTGGTACACCAAGGTTTCTACTGGGCCTATCGGTCTGTGGCCACGCAGGTCGTGGAGACGTTGCGGAAGCTGCGGGAGGAGCATCCACAGGCCTCGCTGATGGTAGCGGGTCACTCACTGGGGGGAGCCGTTGCTGCAATCTGCGCGTTTGAGCTCGAGTACGTCGAGAAGATGCCGGTGGGGGCGTTATACACATTCGGACAGCCCCGTGTCGGTAACACCAACTTCAGTGGAAGGCTGCGCAACGCCAGTATGGAAGTGTATCGGTTAACGCACTTCCAAGACACGGTCCCACACCTCCCGCCAACGTGGACGGGGTTCGAGCACACGTCGGAAGAGGTAAAGTGCTTGTCAACCTTTTGGTAGGAAGGAATGGGGTATTTTCGATTGACCTTGGGCTTTTCCTTTGTGTAGATCTTCTACGACGAATTCTCAGCGAGCTACCGCTGCTGCAGCCAAACCGATGGCGAAGACCCGACTTGCTCCAATACGTGCTCGCCCTTCCGTTGTACCAGTATCGTTGACCACCTCACCTACTTGAACATTACAATGAGCCACCTTATCTGCTAGAAATTAATGTCTTCTGCCGCGTAATTGCCCGCTTTCAATAGCCATTTCGTCGTCGAGTCAACCGCTCGCTCCTGAGGAACAGCTTCTGATGAACCGCCTCAAAGCCATTCCTGGAAGCGCAAGAGGCAGAAGCCAGATTGGCTATTTTCATCGCGAGGAAAAGAGCTGGCTCGTCCTCATGGATTACAACGACACTTGCTGGGGACGACGCACGCGGTACAATGTCCATGCGGAAGGCTCCAGGACTTCGGCTGCAGACGTCCGTCGTGCAGGATAATATCCCAGTGGAGGTGACCGCCGGCCTGTTTGTTGGCTCGATCCACGCCGCTTTCAACGTGGAAGCGCTCAAGGCCAACAACATCTCGCACGTGCTCAACCTCGCGGGCAGCTACGCGACTTTCCCGGAGGATTTCACGTACTTGAGCCTCAGTATCCGCGACAAGGAGTTCGCGAGTCTGCTCAGTTGCCTCCCGATCGCTGCGGTGTTTATCGACGCGGGGCTCAGGAGCGGCGGCGTCCTCGTTCACTGCGCTGGAGGACGTTCGAGATCTCCTGCGGTTGTGGCGGCGTTTCTCATGATGAAGCAGCAAATGTCGTACGCAGACGCTTTGGCGCAGGTGAAGGCGCTTCGACCTGTTGTGACTCTCAATCTTGGCTTCGATGCGCAGCTCAAGTGCCTCGAGACTGCACGAGGCGACGTGTTTGAGGCGAACCAGCACATTCTCAAGGCGCGATTGGCCCATTTGGCTAAACGACAGGAGAGTGGAGACCTCGTTGGTGACGTCGCCAGGAAGCGCCGCCAGCCCCTACAAGCAGCCAGTCAGTCCCCACGCCCCCCGTTGTTGAAGAAACAGTCGTCGGTCGAGCTGTTGGCTTCAGGGTGCGATGATCGCGGGATGGTAGGGGAACGAGTGCCCAGTGGCTTCTGCTTGTCCATTCCTCAAGCCAAAGCCATATCCGAGAAGGCTTCCGTGCCCTCTTTCATCCCAGCGCTACGCTCCATGGGGACGATGTTCGGCTGCCAAAGCTGTGGAGAAAATCTCTTTTGTGCTGGTGCCATCGTTCACCACCACGAAATGGCGAAATCTTCGGATAACGCTCCGTTCCTGGGTGCTCTACGAGGACAAACGCCCATCAACGTCACAGTTAAGACAGTGCCGAGCATCCCAGCAGAAGGAGAACAAGTTGTGCCTTCGAATGTTTCCAAGAACCCGCTGCTTTCCAAGCTTCGGCTACGACCCCACAGTCCCAGTGTGACGATGGGAAATGGCTCACACGGGGGGAAATTCTCTGCCCGACGGAAAAGTGCGTCTCCCGTCCTGACAAAGCCGGACTTTGACTTTGAGAACCCGCCGAAAGGTGACGAGGTTTCCGGAACTTGTCAGCAACTGCACAACGCACCACCAACACGACGTCCTGCAACGGAAGAAGGTCAGCGAACGAGTTTGTCGAAGGAGTCGCCGAATAAATCGCATGGGGAGTCGAGAAAGAAGGCTGGAAGTGGTTTATGGCGCTCTCTGACGTTTCTCAAGAATTCGAAACGGACTTTGAAGGCGCACGACAAAAGGATGCAAAGCCGTTCAGGAACCCCCGAGCTGCAAAAACCCAAAATGGCCACCGAGGACGCAAAAGAACCCGAACTGGGTCAAACGGCGGCACACTCGGTGTTCCTCAAGCGAAACGTGATGGAATGGCACCGCAGCATTCAGCAGCTTGCGGATATCAGCAAGAGCGATTCATTTCATAGTGGAGGGTCTACAATCGAGCAAATGGCAGCGTTACTGGACGAAGACTCGACAGTGCTGGCGGCTTTAAACGGATGCAAGCAGTGGTTTGTAGAGCCTCAACTGTGGACGATTGAACAGGCGAGTACACACTCCGAGGGAGCAATTCGTTGTCCAAGAAAAGCGTGTGGGGCGGTTGTTGGCGAGTGGCGGTGGGAAGGATTGAGGTACGTGGAAAAAAAACTTTTTTTTTCTTTTCAGAGGGACTCTAGAGAATCTAACCCAAACACATCGACTGTGACTGTAAGGTACTCCTGTGGGGGGAATATTGCACCAGCCTTCGTCATGAAGAAAGATGCCGTTTGTGTCTTGGGCAACATGACGTCCCAGTCGATAGAGCTCATGGATATTGCGAATTGCGAGAATCACCCAGAAAAGAGATAAACTTTTATTGAAAGGAGATTTGTTTAGATCAAGAGTGATCAAGTCTTGAGTTTGTAAAGTGCACCATCTCGCTGTCGTTCTCCAAAGCACCGACACTGCATGGAGTCGTGTCATCGTCGTTGGTCTCTGTTGCGCTGGAAAATCGCTCCAACGATTTACTTGGGGACTTGCCCGTACGTCGTGTCACCATTGAGTAAGGAACACTTGATGGTAGTTTAGTAGTATCGAGTGGTAGAAGAACACTTTCACCGAGCAACCCGTCGAGGCTTGATCTGTTTTGGTCAAGAGAAAGAGTAAGACCCAATAGTACTTTCATTAAGCTAATGCCAGATGCACATACCGCGTGTTTGGCTGGAGAACTCTGTGGTGATTGCTGTCCTGTTGAATATTCGCTTGGATCGTCACCTACAGGCAAGAAAGCGCGGTGAGCCTTTGTTTTCTCGGGTACAAGGATTCGATTGACCTTCTCGACGTCGAATTTCACGGTGGAGGGCAACGTTGTCGATTCATCATTCGCTGATGTCGCTTCAGTTTCTTCTTGGAGGAGGAAATTCGGTTTAACATAGTTACTCTGAGCCATGAGAAGTTCATGATCACACTCGAATCCATCAATGTCCAACACAAGAGTACGAACCTGAGCCATTGCTCGCTTTTGCTTCGCTGCCGAAACCAACTACACGCACCGTACACTAGTTTACACTCCTCCTTGTACAAAAATTCCTGGTTTTGTTACAAACCTCTACTGCAAGTCGCTGGAGCGCAGCTAAATCGTCGTAAAAGGCACCTGATCGTGCACCAATTCCAGGTTCTCGGAGAAGTGACTCAAAAATGGACGGTGCAGAGTTGAATATTGGCGTGCTGGACTGGAATCCTGAGTCTGTAGGAATTGGTGCTGTACTATAGTGCACAGGCTCAGGCATCGGTGCTCCTGAATTAATCCCAACATTGGAGAAGCCGGGCCCAGCACTGGAAGACTGAAGAGGTGATCCCGTTAGAACCGCGTGCTGCTGTAAATCTACAGTCGATGCATGAGGCATTGAAACTGAGCGTTGGGGGGATGCAACTGGAGGGACAGGGTCGGGTGCAGCCGGTTCTTGTTGGGGTTGAAGCTTCCGGGTTGCTGCTGCTCGTTCACGTTCCTTTCACATCACTGTCAAGGGGCAAGAAGTGAAAGGAATGCTGGCTAATGGCTAACAACCTCGTACCAGTACTTCCTTCTCTTCACGTTGCTCTTGTCGCCTACGCGCCTTCTCCTGTTCCTGCTTGGCCTGCTTCTGGAGAACCTAAATGAACGACGAAGAGGGTTACTATGATATCGCAGCAATTCGTTATCGGCATAACCCACACCTGTTCCTGAAGTTGAGCTGCATAGTCGCGTTGTTGGTTTGCCTTCTCCTCTCGCTCCCAAGACGAGGCACCGCTAAGTACATTACGCCGCGCCATGCCTGTACTATATTGCTAAGTCGGAGGAGACAGGCCTCCGAAAATACTATTCCATACCCCGTATTTATGGTAGTGAATATCCATAATAATTTATTATTGTGTTCTGCAATTCAACAGAATGGGGGAGTTATACAAAAATAAGTTATAAATATTTGATACATCTAAATGGCATACAAAATCATGTAACATTAATTTTGACCAATTGTAACCTCACTTGTTGTTCTTTTTCAGCCAATCCAGGGACTTTCTCATTGAGTTGCTTTTACTATAGTATACAAAACGACATGGCGTGCTTTTCGACCAATAAGAATCTCTAATTTTGTCGAATTTTATCCAATTCCGAGAGCTGTGGGATCGCAGCCATTCGCTACCTGCACTTTCGCTTTGACTTGCACTCACTATTGTATACAGAACGACGTTGCATGTTCGCCATCTTTACACAGACAATTCATTTTTTTTTAAGATGGCACCGACACCACCAACCAATCGGCAGTTGTGTCAGGCCTTCTTCTACGCGAAGACAGCACCATACTATGAGTGTCGTTATTGCGGCAAAATCCGGAAGCAAAACGTCGCGAGTGGTTACCAGGGTTCGGCAGTAGTGGGAATTCTGGGCAGTAGTGATACTAATATTAATACTGGATTGTTAGATTACTATCGATACTGTATTAGCAGTAATTAGCCAGATTCAAACTACTGTATTAGTACTGTAGTAGTAGTACTACTACTACTATTATTGTGTGTACCACATCTACCAGAGCTGCCGCTTGCTTC
>LGSM01000698.1:0-14054 GCA_001314345.1 Phytophthora multivora | reverse complement strand
GTGCACGCAAGGAAACAGCGTATCCTGCCAGTTCCCACAGGTGCAAGTCTGGGCAAGGAGGTCTACAAACATGCATGGATGCACCACACCGTCAACCGAAACAGGGCCTTTGAATAGCACCTAGTATCCACAAAGCATACATGGTTTCTGCTCACAAAATTGGCTTGCTTGCGTCAGCTCCGCACGCTTTTTCCTCAACATCGGCACCAAACTTTTACCACTAAACTTGAAAGTCCAATCAGCTGCAAAATTGCACCGATCAGCGGCCATGTCATTGAGCTTCATGACGAACAGATTAAAAGCATCTAGAGGTTTAGCACTCCGACACTGATTCCCAATCCAATTATTTGCCTGCTCAGAGAGGTTTGAAGTAATCTCGCCGTAGGTAGGAACGTTAAATGTCTCGAGAAATTTGTATTTCACCCAGTGCTCACGCGGTATGACGTCTAGTTTCTCCACCGCACCAGGTTTCGTTTCCATCAAAATTGACCGGAAGGTGTTGAAGTCGTTCTCATAGTCTCTTTTAGGTATTTTGCAGACAAGTCCATGCTCGTCAGGCGTTAGAGAAATTCTTGCGTCACTGAGGTTAGTGAAAATGTGATAGAGACAAAAGGGATGCCCTGCGACCGGAAACACTGTCTTGACTCCAGCAAGTAGCCCTTTTTGGTAGTCCGAGACAGCAGTAAACTTGACTGGGTCACCCAAGGCATCTTTAACCGCGTTCAGAAACCAAACCCAATAATCGAAGTTTTCTTTTGGAACAAAAGCAAAGCCAAACGGGATGATGTTGTTGCTGTAGCAACAAGGTAGACGCCGTACTTGTTCATTTCCCCCTTTAAATGTGCCCCATCGAACCCGTACAGCTTCTTCGCGTGAGTGGTCATGTGAATACCGAGGTTTGTGAACAAGCATGCTCGCTTAAAAAAAACATTTGGTTCCTTTTCGAACAGCCACAACGTACCAGGGTTTTCGCTGGCAAAACGCCGCAGATAAGCCTCCACTTTTCGAACAGCCACAACGTACCAGGGTTTTCGCTGGCTAAACGCCGCAGATAAGCCTCCACTTTCTGGGAACTCTCAAGTCTGTCTCCACGAAGTTTATCGTCAATGTCTTGTTTCAATCGCGAAATTTGACTTGGTGATACACGAACTCCTTTAGATAGCAAAAACGAACGAATTGAAGCTGTCATGCCCGCAATATTACCATTGTAAGTCGGTAGCATATCTCGTTTAACTAGCGATGTAGCTGTGCTAATCTGCTGGGTCGTGTTGCGCAAGTCGCGTTCAGGGTGTTCGAGTGAGCTTTCCATAGGCGGACGGGTCGTAAAGCCCACATTCAAGAGATGATTGTGGCAAAAATTGGCGCGAGTAATCTTCCATTCCCCCTCATGGCCAAAAATGTTGACGAAAACGGGCATTCAAGCTCACTAGTTGGCGTAGTTTTGTCCGTGTGTTGTTGGCCGTGTAGCTTTTTACATACGTACTTGGCGTTGCCAGAATTGTTCCGTCCAGTACAGCTACTTTGAACGCGAATCTGAAACCCACATTGTTCTGCCAGCAACGTGACCTTGGTTTGAACCGCTTTCTGTTAGTCAAACGTTTCGATGCCAACGTTTCTGAATTTGTCGCACGCGACGCCGAAAAGTTCATGCGCGGAGTCAGCTGACTCAAGTAGCGTGTCTGATCGGAGTAGGCTGAGGTTCGCTGCCTTCCCAAGGTGATCCTCTTCTAGTTCGAAAGGAGACACACCAAACATCGGCTTCTTCTTTGGCTTCTTGTCCATTGTAGAGAAAGAGAAAATGTTACTATATTAGTGTGGCACTTTTGAATTGAAGGTTGGGAGTATCGGAAAACGCTGTCTGGATGCGAGGATTAACCCTTCGAATTTTATTTATTTGTAGTGATAGCTTCGTACTTTTCCGAAAATGGCAATTTGGTGTGGTGGAACAAAAAATCAGAAGCTAGGTACTTCTTTATGGAAATTTCTCCTCCAGAACTTAGGCACTCGTCGTCGGGGAAAGATAGAGTGCAGTCGATCTGAGCAAATTCCCTAAAATTTGAATAAAAAATTCCCTGTTACGATTTATACCGGCTAACAAATAGAGCAATTCACTTGACCTTGTATAAGTCACTTGATTTTAGTATTGATTGTTTTACATTATCCTGTAAATTACAGTATAAAACACGTGCTTACACTGTATAATACAGTAAGCGGACTAGAGGTTTTAAAGATAAAATTAGGGCTGTATTTTTTTCAGGATTTATATATTTTGCTTTAGTCAAAGCGCTTTTCTTATCCACTCAAAAAATGGAGGCGCTGGAGGCGGCTTGTGTGGCATTGCATGCGCCACCTACGGGCTCCGACGCCGAGCGCCGACGAGCGGAGGCCGAAGCTGTACTAGACCACTTCAAGCGTAGTCCCAGCGCGCTTGCTGATTCTATGACACTGCTGCGTAACAGCCACACGTCGCCCGTCGTGCAGTTCCATTGCGTAGCCACTATCCGTGAGGTGACTCTGCAGCGGTGGACGCTTCTGGCATTACCTGAGAAGTCTCAGGCCCTGGATTTCCTTATGCAGCTGATACTGGAGCGTGGCGCAACTCTATCAAGATTCGTCGGGGCTTCCGCGCTGCAGACCGCCGTGCTCCTGGTTAAGCGTGGATGGCTGGATCGCCTCGAATCGGAGCGCTCCGCTGTGCTGCAGCAGATGGGCGTTATGCTGCAGCCGGGCAATGCTATTTCTCACCGGTTATTGGCTGCCAAGTGGCTGCTGGCGTTTGTGACGGAGTTTTCGTCGGCGTCAAGAGCGAGCAACATGATGCAGCCGGTGGAGTTCCACACCAAGTCACGGCGTACACTGGAGAAGAGTGGAGGACTCAAGACCATTGTTGCTTTAGCTGTGCCGCTGCTTGAGGATTCAATCCGGAGCACGACAACGGCCTGTGGTGATGCTGCAGGAGATGTACCTGCGGAACAGCTCGAGTTGCTGGATGCAGCTTTTCGACTTTGTGTGGAGCTATTGAACTGGCAATTTGAAGACCCGAGAGCAGGAAATTTGACGTGGAGTATGAGCTCAGCGGCGAACGATGACGACACTGGCAACCGACCAGTACTGACCCCGCAAGCTTCTTGGAGACCCATTCTCGTTCGACCGGATCTGATTCATTCGGCTTTCAACACATATGCGTTCTTCCGTAACGTCGCAGCCAAGAACGAGACGCTGCTTCATTTGGCTCGGCAGTTTCTTATTCAGCTGGCTTCGCTGCAAGGCCCTATCTTCGAGCGCAAATCGGAGCAGGTTCAGTTTATGGGTGAAATTTTCCGTGGGGTAGTCACAGTCGTGCACAATCCGTTCCTCGATCTGCTGGCACAGACCGACATCACCGGCTATGAGTTGGCTACTCGTGAGTTGATCGACTGCTGCCAGCTTCTTTTCCGACTTGTCAACAACATAGGGTTGGAGGCTCTGCTTCAAGCCAACTCCAGACAACTGTTCTCTTCGTTTATCGAAGAATTAGCCTCTTTAACCAGCAAGCTCCTGCACTCGGCTTTGGAACGGATTCGACGTCACTTACGTGATAACCCCAACGAAGCAATCGATGAGCTTTGGGAACTGGAGGGCGTAGATATCCTATTCGATGCGTGGGTAGCGCTCGTAAATGACCCGCAGCTTTTAGAGGTTGGAGCGTTGGGGTCCTCCAAACCAGAGGCAGAACAAGCGCTAGCGATTCTCAGCAAGGCCTCAGCTCCTGTCGTTGAACTCTATCTACAAGTTCAGTTAGAGTTGTGTGCAGTTGAAGTTCTCGCCGATCAGGATGAAGATGAGGACGTAGAAGACAATGCCGCCAGTAGTGCGCGGGAGCAATACGAGTTGGCCGCAGCTCTAGCCAGGCTAAACTCGTCCGCATCAGCGTCGTTGCTCGTATCACTCGTGCAGTCTTTGATGACAAGCGTGCAGCAGGAACTGGCGAATCTTCAAGGCCGTGAAGGAATGACTCCAGTGTTGTCTCAACTGTTTGAGAAACTTCACTTTGTTATCCTCTTTGCGGGGCTTTTCCTCGCAGACGATTTTGAAGGCGAACGGCCAGGTATCCCGAATCGAATTCATGTCACTCTTCGGGATGTCGCCAGTGCCGAGGAATCTCCAGTGGTTAACCTCATCATGCTGCTCATGAGTCACGTGCTTGAATTCGAGACATCGCGTCTTGCTCAAAACCCAACAAGCGACTGTGTCAGTCCTTTTGTGTCCGAGGGTCTGCTTAAGACAATTACGCGGCTGTGCGCTACGTACCTTGCTCCGGATGTTGTTGTTCATTCAGGTGATGTGGCACCTGCGCTTCTGCAAGTTTTTGGCTTTCAGAATGGAGGGCGTGCTGGTGAGCTGTTGAATTTCCTGGTTCAGAAGGCGACGGTATATCTGCTTCACTGGCCCACTCAGCCAGTGGTCATGGAAAACCTTATTGAATTTCTGTTGATTCTCTCGAACACGAAAGCTATAAACCCGGTTTTGGGTTCGGAGATGTGGCAATCACTGGTTCAAGCCAATTCCGCTGCTGGGTCGTTCATGACTGCCGCCGGTGGTAATGTGTCTGCGTTGAATTCTGCCGTTGCCAGGATCCCAGCCAACCTCCGAGGCCAACTGACAGAGGCTCTGTGCCGAGCAGGAATGGCGTCCACTGATGAGAATATGCGGGTGGCGCACTTCCAGGCTGTGAGTCAACCGGTGGAGCAGCGTCTGCAGCAGCTCATCGCGATGCCAAACTTTAAATCCAAGCAGACAGCGAATGATGTGCGCGCGCAAGAAGAGCTCAAGCTGCTTGTTGAAATGTACTCGGGTATCGCGCGCTCGGCCGAATCAACCAGTCACGCTCCAATTACATCATTCTGCCTGCCTGCTCTACCGGTCATCGTAAAGATCTTCCAAATCTTCCAGGGTGACTCGCAGATTGTCAACCTTATCCTGAGCTTCTTTTGTCTGATGGTGGAAGCACAGCTGTGCTACCTCGCACCTCGCAACGCACTGCAGGTGTACACAGCGAGTGATGAACTCGTTCATGCATACTGCCGCCACAATCTTGGCAAAAAGAGTATGCTGAGCGATGCTGAGGAGGAGAGCTACGTCGATTTAATGGCTCTGCTTACTTTACTCTCTTACCTGGTGTCGAAAGACTTCATTGACTTCTCGGAAGACGCGACATCAGAACAGGAGCAAGCTGACGTCAACCGCGCTTCCAGTGTGGTGGCTGACGTGGTCTTTTCGGGTTTACGTCAAGTGATTCCGCTGATGACAGAACAGCTGCTGGCGTATCCAAATCTGAGTAAGCAGTATTTCACGCTGGTGTCGTACATGGTCGAAGTCTACGCAGAGAAGCTAGTTTCGCTGCCTAGTGAACTTTTCCAGATGCTGCTTCACTCACTGTTGGTGGGTATTCGTCATGTGTCGATGGATGTTGTGCGTCAGAGCTTCCAGGCTCTTGGGGAGTTGGCCAGTTATCATTGGAAGGCACTCCAGACCCAGAAGCCAGGGCTTGCGGTCCACCTGCAGCAGCATCCAGATATGTTTATGGGTTTCCTGCGTGTTATTTTCCGCATGGCTCTTCTTGAAGACTTCAATCCTGCTATCTTGGATGCGTGCTCGGGTACGCTTTACCCGCTCGTTTTGATTGAGCAAGCGCGCTACTCTACATTGATCGAGGAATTTAGCCAGGAACTGGCAAGTATGGATGCCGCTAGTCAACAGAGATTAACTGCAGCATTTACTGAGCTCATCAGTTTTTTGACACCCGGCGACATTGCTACGGGCACGGCAACAACTCGTAAAATGCGGATCCAGTTCAAGACGAATTTGTACGCTTTTGTGGCTGAGGTGCGGGGCTTCCTCCAGGTCAAGTAACAAAAAAAATAGACGAAAACTATCTGCACTCTACATACAAGTTTTACGCTGCCTAAATATCCAAGCTTACGAAGTCAAACCCGTCCACAGTATGGCCAATTCCAAAGTCTTTTGACGTAACAACGGTGTCATCCGCGCCTAAGAGCTTGGTGTGGGCATTTTCATCGACAGCAGGTTTAAATCTCCAGCGTAGCCCGTGCGTTGCCCGAGACGTCTCAAGTCGTTGCCCCAGTTTCGTACACCGGCAATTAATCCCACAATTGACACTAGCTCCACTGGCGCTGGTGGGCATTAGTACTTCATAGAAGTTTAAAGGTTTGGATCCGGTTGGGTTGTTCTGCAAACTGCTGTGATCCTCTGAAAATGAGCACGTGGACGAATTTCTACAGCTATTGCTCGAAGTCAGGCCAAAGCGTTCCAGCTGGATCTCAAGATCGTCATCAAGTGGGCAACTTATGCCACTTATATCTATAGCGACTGATGAGGGCTTCATCTTTTTCAGTGGCTGGCACAAGAGGATGTTGTCGTCATCGAAGAAATACTTCAGTCCGGTGTTTTCAAACCCATAAGCGTGTTTCCTGTGGTGCAACAGCCCTGCGTCCATGAACGCATTGCCCAGTCGCACTGCTTCACAAGGACTGTGAACGAATTTCATGTCTTGCAGACGGGCTACAATCAGCTCACCAGTGAATACATCAGCGTTGCCTTGGTGCGTCTTGCCAGCAGAGGAGCTTGTGTCGTTGGGCAGTTCTGGCACGAGTTCCATTGCAAAGACAGCTAGAAGTTCCTCTTGAATACTTTCGAGGACAGTCACGATATCTTGCGATCTAGGACGTGCTCGGGCATTTGGTTGCCAGGCGGCTTCAATGATATCTCGAAGCCCTCCATGGAGCTGGCCATACCCAGTCTCCAAGTCAATCACAGGTCTCCTACCTTCCACCACGCAGGCAAACACCTGCAGATGATTGTCCTTTAGCTCGGGAAACTTTTCCATACCAGGATGTAGTACATCCCACATCGTCATGGCTAGTGAGTAAACATCAGCAGCTTCTCCGTAAGCTGCAACACCTGCCTTGCCGTTGATAAGCTCGGGCGCCATGTAGTCTACCGTTCCTTTTACGGTCATCCTGGGGAAGGAAGTCATTATCGATTGAATTTCAGTAGCAATCGGAGAGCTCGCAAAAGACGCATATTCGGACAAAGTACTGGAAATTGCGTCCCGAAGAAGTCCATCACCGGAAAGAGGCTTGTGAGCTCGTGCCAAACTGCATGACTCGCCAAAATCCGTGAGCTTCACAGTTCCGTGTACGTCTACGAGAAAATTGTCTGGTTTGATATCTCGGTGGAGGAATGGCGGAGAAAAACTGTGCAAATACGCGACCGCACGCGCCGCATCCAGCATGTAACACACATTCAGCAGTATTTGCTGTCGGCTGTCGTATCGTGCATCGCCTTTTGGGAACCGGAGTCTAGCAGCACATGCGATCTCGCCGAGTGTACCTTGGCACAGCTCTGATACGAGGCAAATTGTGGGCGGATACACACACATCCCATGAAATTTGACAATATTTGGGTGTTTTAACGCTCCGCAGAGAGCAGCTTCTTGCGAAAACTCAGCCACTGTTTCCTCGCTGAAAAGCAACGGTGTGTACACTTTGATTGCCACGGGCATAACTGCATCCAGGTACCCACTGAAAACCACAGCACTAGACCCTTTCCCGATTTTCTTTTCCAGTTTTAGTTGTGCGAAGTCGATGATGAGCTTTCGGTGCATTTCAATCAGAACGTGGAGCCCCTGCGAGGATACTCGTTCATCGATGCTGTGCTGGTGTCGAAATAGAGTTTGGAGTTCCACAGCTCGCTGGCCCAAGCCTCGCCAGAATTCAGTGTCAGCTTTCAAGACACGCCAAATCACCACAGGGAACACAAGAGTCCACAAAACGGTAGCGTAAGTGAGAGCGAACCCCAGACTGTACGATCCCAAATGAAAGCAAAGCTCGCTGCCAAAGTGCAAGGCTGAAAACGTGAAGATAAAAAGACAGTATTCTCGCAGCGTTCGCTTGCTTGCTCGGGCTGGGGGTCGCACAAACACGATCGCGAACAAGAGAAGCATCAACGCACGCGTAGCAGTCATCGCAATGAAGGGGATAATTGGGTCACTTGCTTCCATGTACGCAGTCAGTAATATCGCCACCGGAAGAGTGTAGAACGCCAACAAAAGTGTAATCGCTACAGAGCGACGAAGCGCAGGAACCGATACGCTCTTCTGAGACAGGAACACCATGACGAGCGAAAGAACGAATAATCGCATACTGTAGAAGATCTCCATCGCAGTATTGGAGTACTTGCACTTGAGCGCTACGAAAACCATCATAACAATGGAATAGACGCCAACAGTGCCTTCAAGCAGCCACAATAGCGGTTCAAAGGCCGGCAGCAGAATTTTTCTCGCAGCACTGGAATCTCCTGAGAGCGCGATGTATCGAGTTCGCCGCAGATACAGCACCAGCGCAAGACACCCCCCGAACATGAACACATACTCCAACAGGATCAAAATCTGGACTGTCTCAAACTTGTTGATATACCACGGACTATTCTGGTCTTGTTGAATCCCTCCAACGAGATTTTTAAACTCCATCATAGCTGTCCAATGCCAGTTTGAAGTTCCAGGGGAGCTAACGTGACAGGTTGCCTCTTGAATATCAATGGAGGGAAACTCCGGCAGATTCGAAACTGGAAGGAACCAGCCCTTCTGCCTATGAATTCAGAGAAGCTGTACATACGTGCATCCCTGGAAGATAACCTAATGAAAAGTCACATTTCCGTTAGTGAGGAAACAGTCTTCAGTTTTCTAACGTATGAAGCACTGCACCATTCCACCTACACTTTGGATTCCAGGGCCAGCTCGACATGTACATTCAGCATCCTGTATCTCGATCTGTTGCTGCTTCTTCAAAAAAGTTCGTGCCGAGGAGTTCGTCCGGTAGATATGTCTGGTCCTTGAGCTCTTCGGCGGTGTAGTGAGGGTTGTACTTGTACTCTTTGCCATATCCCAGCTCTTTCATGAGCTTCGTGGGAGCGTTTCGGAGATGCAGGGGGACGTCCGGCAGTGCGCCTTTATCCCACGCCTGAATCGATTGCTTCGCGCGGTTATATGCGCCATACACCTCAATGGACTTTGGCGCTCGAGCCAACATCGTTGCAACATGAGCCAGCACGACATCGCACTCCGGCATTCCAACAAAATGAGCAGCTTGGTAAGCTGATACGGCCATGGGGAGCAACTCAGGAGCCGCAAGGCCGACATCTTCACTTGCAATACGAATGAGCCGCCGAGCCACATACAAAGGGTTCTCGCCACCTTCCAGCATGCGTGCCAACCAGTAAAGCGTTGCGTTTTCATCGCTGCCACGCACGGACTTGTGCAACGCACTGATGCAGTCGTAATGCATGTCAGCGTTTCGATCATAGAAAAGTGTCTGACGATGCGCGAAGCAGTGCTGAACATGAGTAGCAGATACCCGCAGTATCTTCTTCTCAGAATCCATGGGGGCCGTTTGAACAGCCATTTCTAAGCAGTTCAAAGCAACGCGAGCGTCTCCCGCACACTGAGTTGCTAGGTACTTGATCGCTTCACCATCTGCTTCAATTGAGACCTCTCTCGTATCTTCTTCCCCCTGGCTTGCAGAATCCCCGTTTGATTGCGTCTCAGATTCCTGAGTTTGTGTTAGCGATCTGACACCTCCAGCAGCATGATCTCGCAACGCTCGTCGGAGGATTTTCTCGACAGACTCGGGCGTGTGTTTCTTGAGCGTATACACTCGACAGCGACTCAGTAAAGCGTTGTTCACCTCGAACGACGGGTTCTCCGTCGTTGCGCCAATCAACGTAATGGTGCCGTCTTCCACCGGTGGCAAGAAGAAATCCTGCTGACTCTTGTTCAAACGATGGATCTCGTCGACGAAGACGATGGTCCGGCGACGAAACATCTTGCGTTCGCCTCGAGCTTTATCCACCGCATCTTTCATATCCCCCGCCTTGGACGTCGCACCTGACAGACTGATGAATTTGCATCCCGTTTTCTTGGAGATGACATGAGCCAGAGTCGTTTTCCCGCATCCAGGGGGTCTGTACAGAACCACAAGTATCAGTACTTTAGTCTCCATTTACTAAATCAAAGTGCAACATGTCATCTTACCCCCACAAAATCATATTGGGCACTCGGTCGGCTTGAATCAACGAGGAGAGCAGACTTCCTGGTCCTAGAAGTTCTTCCTGACCCACCAGATCGTTCAGATCTTTAGGCCTCATCCTCTCAGCCAAGGGAACAGCAGAGACATCGTCCGGTGTCGAGCGTTTGCGCTTCTTTAGCGTCGAAGGTGACGACGAAGGAATATTCTGAATGGGAGGTTGACTTGAAGGGCTTCGATTGGGCGTCCTAGAACTCGTCGGAGACTTGGACTTGCTTGACGGTGATGGAGAGCGGAACGGCGTCTTGGTTTCCTGCTTAGTCAGACAGGCCTCCACGTGCAGCATGAGGTTCTCGTCGCGCACATGCCTCGAACAGATCGGGCATGGAGCAGTCCTCACTGGCGCCATTCTGAATCTCAAAATACTCAAACCAGCCAATCGCAGAGTTTAAAACATATTTTCAACCAATCATATCGTTTTGGAGGGCTCATAACCTACTTTTTGTTTTTACTGAGGCCCAAGGCCAAGCAGGATAGCTGGGCCAGCATCGAACTCGTCCAGCAGGTGCCGGTCTTGCGTTGATGTGAGGTCCTCCTCCTGCAGTAGATTGGCTGTGAGGACATTGTCCTCCGGAATGGCGCGGTATTTGCGACGGAAGCGGTGACGAGCTGCCTTCCGGACATTTGGCCGCTCCCCAAGCTTCCTGCAACCGCATTCTTCCGCCTCCGAGTTGCTTGCTGCGTCGACAAATGCAACATCACTGTCGTTCTGAGGCGAGTCTGACGCAGTGTTCGTGTCCCATTCAGATCTCGTCGTGTCCTTGCCTGAAATTGAAGCTGAATTGGCCATCAATGGGATCGGGTCGGACGGCTGGTGTTGGCGTTGCAGGCTCTTGAACCAACCAGGAGACTGCACAAGCTGCGAAGGCAAAGGGGCGCCCAATGTTGAGCCTGGACGACGGTGTGCGCAGTTGCTGCCTGCGCCACTTCTTGTGGTGTGGCCTTCAAGAACGACGAAAGGCTGGCAGAAGTTGATGTTGTCTTCGTCGAAGTAAAACATGTCGTCGCTGCTCTTGAAAGGCAGCGCATGCTTAAGGTGGTGCATGAATCCAGCATTCATGAACATATTACCGAGGCGGATCCCTTCGCCCACAGAAGCAACAGCTTCGATGTCCTGCATCTTTCGAGTGGCTTGTTCCCCGGAGAAGCTCTTAGCAGAACCTCCGGGTCCGCCACTCTTCAGCAGGGTCGATTCGTGCTCCATCTCCTCACACAATTCCAATGCGAAGACAGAACAAACCTCTTCTTGGATTCGCTCCAGAGCCAGTACGATCTTTTGAGCTGACGGTCGAATGCGAGCGTCGACGTGCCAGGAATTCGTGATGAGGTCGGCCAGACCGGAGTGGAGTTGACTGTCGAGCTCTGGTCGAGTGCCAGCGATGACGGACTCAAGAACGCGCAGGTGATTGTTGTTGGTGCCTGGATACTTTTCACCGCCCGGATTCAAGATATCCCACATCGTGATCGCCAGCGAGTAGACATCGGCGGATTCACCGTACGAGGCGAACCCGGCTCGCCCATTGATGATCTCCGGCGCCATGTAGTCGACAGTGCCCTTGACTGTCATTTCTGGAGTCGTTTTGCGCGATACCGGGGCTGCCAGCATTGATGGAGTCCTAGCGCTCGCTTCAGGGGTTTGAGGCGGTGTCAATGAGATGTGTCTGCCTCCATGAACACTGGTATCCGCATTTGTAGTTGACTCCGGGTACTCTTGGTACTGTTCAGCTTCCGTCGAAGAACTGCTCGTTGCTGTGGCTCCCACCACCGATGAGGTCACCATAGTACTGCTCTTGACATCGTTCAGACTGCTCACTTCCCATGTGATTTTGGCTTTGGGCAGACTGCGAGACTCGCCGAAGTCCGTGAGCTTGACGTTCCCTTCGACGTCGACGAGAAAGTTGCTTGGTTTGATGTCGCGGTGCACAAAGGCTGGAGAAAAGCTGTGCAGATAAGCCACCGCTCGCGCCGCATCGATCATGTAGCCGAGGTTCAGTAGAAACTGTTGACGTCGAGGCTGTTGCTGGCGTCTCGCCAGTGCCAACGCGACCACGTCGAGACTACCCACGCACAGCTCCGACACCAAGCAGATAGTCGGGGGTGACACACACATGCCGAAAAACTTGACGATGTTTGGGTGGTTGAGAGCGCCACAAAGAGCAGCTTCGTGGGAGAATTCAGCCACCGTGTCTTCAGTCACACTGGAAGGTGTGTACACTTTGATGGCAACTGGAGTCTTCGAATGAAGGAGCCCATTGTAGACCACCGCAGTGGAACCCACACCGATCCGCTGCTTAATATCGAGGACGGAGAAGTCGATAATGTACTTGCGGTGCATTTCGATAAGCACGTGAAGACCTTGAGACGACACTCGCTCATGGATATTACCCTTGCGGAAAAGTGCTTGCAAACCGACCGCTCGCTGTCCGAGACCACGCCAATGCTCCGTATCGGCTTTCAGCAACCTCCAGACGAAAAATGGACACAGTGATCCCCACAACACGTGAGCGTAAATCAACACGAAGCCGAGGTGGACATTTTTGTTGTTGAAAGCCGTGTGGTAGGCGAACTCAAGAGATAGATACACAATTCCGAAGGCACAATACTCGCGTAACGTGCGCTTGCTAGCTCGTGCTGGCGGACGAACCATCACGTACACGTACAGCGGGAAGATGAGGAGGCGAGCGATAGCCACGACCCAATAGTTGGAGTTCGCGTTGTCGTCCTGATTGATCGTGGTGAACCAGACTACAGGCAACGCGTACGATGCGAGAACAAACGTGATGATAATGGACCGAATCAGTGCTGGCATCGAGACGCTCTTCTGTAGCATGAAAATCAGCGCCAGTTCAAGCACAAAGTGACGTCCAGCACTCTGCGCCTCGGTAGCGACGCTGCCAGTACTTGGGGCGTAGAACCTCGTGATCAGAGCTATCATGAAGTACATGGCGTACGTTCCCGTTGCCGCGCACAAAATCCACAGCAGCGGTTCGAAAGCAGGTAATAACGTTTTCCGGGAAGCTTCGGTGTCTCCCTTGAGTGCGACGTGGCGGTTGTGACGCATGTAGACGATCAATGCTGCTGACAGTACAGCCATGGCGCCGTAGCTCACCAATAAAACAACCATCAGCACCACAACTTGCCGTTGAGCGTAGGCGGACAGCTCTTCATCGTCCGAGTTGATAGCGACTGAGGCATCCGTGCTCTCAAGGACACGAGAGACTGCTACCCGTAGAGTCGGCGTTACTTGGTTAAAAAGTTCTTTCATCTTGGAGTTCGTGCCGTCTTCTCCGCTTGGGAAAAAGTGTTGTGAAGGGTGAGCTCTACCAACCGAAGCAGCGAGGAAACAGCTTCAAAGGGGTGAAGAGTGACGGAACCAAGAGACGGTTGCATTGCGCAGCAACGCCCCTGTGTGCTAACGCGGAAGAAGAGAAATAAACGATGATGGAAAAGTGGGTGCGTCTATACAAAACTATGGATTCCATTTTCAAGACGAGAAACCGCAATATTCACACTGAAAAGGCAAATGACCCCTTCCCGACAGTTAAAAACTCTGAACACTTTGAAACGAAGGAAGCCGGTTCAGGTCAGTGTGTTTGACAATGTACGGATGAGCAAGACTCATAGTTGGGCACTCAAACACTCAAACGTGAAAACCGAACCCGGTTTTCCTGCAAGCTTTAGTGTTCTATTGTAGATTTTTCTTAAAGTCTATACATGACGAGAAGCCGTCGTTAGTCATACGATGTCTCGAAAACATACCGCATTTATTCGCTCTATTGCTCGTTTTACAAATTTCTTCATGGCTCTGCCAGCGACGAACAAGTCGATCTCTACATGCCCATCAACTTTCCAACGCTTGACTCCCTCTCACTAGGTCATGCCATGGTGGCAGCGGTTCCAGGAATCACGTCT
>LGSM01000697.1:0-14153 GCA_001314345.1 Phytophthora multivora | reverse complement strand
ACATGGTGCCCGGTAGAGCGTAGCCGCTGATCCCCTGGAGCAAATGGATGGACTCGTGTCTGTGGTGGGGCAAAGGCACGGAGTACCAGAGGTCCTTGAACGCCAGTGTGACGGGTGTGAATCTCTCCTCCTCTTCGTCGAAATCCAACGCAACAGCGTCGACATGTTTATCGCCTCCCGATGGCGCTCGTGGGGTGGTCATTTCCACGAAGCCTTCGACTTCTTCTTTACTTTGGCGGCTTTTCTCGTCGACATTACCAGCAATTGTTACTGGCACTGATGCGACGTCGTAGCGCTTGTATTCGAGGATTAAACTGACCACGAAGACAAAGAAGACATTCGCAAAGATGAGATAGAGCACTCCAGCCCAAACCCACGCCTTGTTCGAAGGCACGTCATACCCGGACAACAAGTATTCGCCCATGGTCATGCCGTACTTGTCGCAGTAATTATCCCCCGCGTACACGCACACATCGAAGTCTGGCGAGCGGTACTGGCTCACAGCAACAGAACGCAGGCACCACGCGACCGGGTTGATCCAGTAGACCCAGACGAGAAAATCCGGGATACGGCCCATGGGCACCACGAAGCCAGCGAAGACGATGTAAAAGACGATCGAGAACGTCGTCATGGGCTTGACAATGTTCAGGTTGGGCGACATGGCTGCCAGTGCGAAGAACCAGCCGCATAGTGTGAGATTCGTGAGGATCAGGAACAGCATGAAGAGCAGGAAGTACCCGACGTGCGCGATGAAGCCGCACATCCAGTACACCAGCGATCCCAAGATGATACATTCAGCCACAGACGTCGGGACCAGCGCCGCTAGGGCAGCGATGGCGAACGATGTCGAGCGGTAAAAGTTGGCTCGGCGTTGCTTGTAGTAGATCTCCCGTGCTGCGATGAAGCCGGGCGTCTGGGACGATTGCCCCAGCGCCAAGAACATTGTGGATTGGTACAAGATCCCCAGCGAGACCTGGATATTCGTCGGGTCCACCTGGTAGAAGGTGCTGCCGTAGATGAGTCCCATGACGATGACCATGAAGGCGCGGACGCGGATGAAGTCCCTGTTGCGGAGTGTGACCACGGTCTGGCGGCGCATTAGCGTCCACGTGCTGGCCCAAAACGACTGGCGGAATTGAGGCATCTGCTGTAGATGCTCTTCAGCATCACGAAGACGCTCAGTGCTCCACGGCGCATTCAAAGCCTGCACGACGTGCTGGTGGATAGGAGACTGTCGGTAAAGGTCTGCAAACTCGCAGGCCAACCGCGGGGTTGTCGATGCTAGAGACTGTTTTCCGGGTTGTGAGATCATGTACTGGTACTGCTGGTCCGTGCCGAGATCCAATAAATAGTCCGCCACGTCGCGCTCAGGGGGGCACACAAAGCCCAGACTCTCGAAGTACGGCACAGCTAGCTCGCGAGGGCCGTGGTACATCACCTCGCCGTCATTGAGCAGCAGAATGTGGTCGAACAGCTCGAACACTTCTGGCGCCGGTTGCAGCAACGCCATCACCACCGTCTTGTGCAGCTTCTTGGCGATGTCGCGCTGCGTGCACACGATGTCGAACGTGGCAGCGCTGTCGAGACCCGTGCTGATCTCGTCCATGAACGTCGCGTACTTCATACCGAACTCCATTTCTCCCGTCGTCACGCGGCGGCGTTCGCCTCCGGACACGCCGCGCGTCATAGTGTTGCCAATTGCAGTGTCACGACACATTTGCAGACCAAGCTGTTCTATGATCACATCCGGGTAGTTCTTGTACAACGCTTCCGCCGTTCGTAGTGCTGCTGCATTCTGCTCGGGTGTGCCGTGCGACAGCAGGTCCTTCCCGTGCTTTGAAGCCACTTCCTCGGGACAACACGCGTGCGCGAACTCCAGTGTCTCCTGCACCGACAGCGCCGGAAAGTGTTTGTCGCTCTGAGGCACGTACGCCGCTAGCTGAGGTAACTTCGGGAGCAGCTCCCTCCACGTCCGTCCGTTGTACGAGATTTCACCTTCCACCGTGACGTTCTTCTCCATGGGGAACTGGCCGCTCAGCACCTTCATCAGCGACGTCTTGCCGGAACCAGGTTGGCCAAGCACCAGCGTGATGGTACCCGGCTCGAAGACGGCATCCACCCTGTTAAGTATACACTTCTGGGCAACACGTCTGGAGGCGGCGAAGTTCTGGACAAAGTGCTTGAGGCTGTTGTAGACGGACGGTAGACCGGTCGTGGAGCCTTGAGCCTCGTGGTGGACAACCGGTACTTGAGCGACGAGCGTGAGGTCCTTGCACCGCACTTCGATCTGCGGTAGTGCGCGTCCCAGTGCCGGCTCGAGCTGTTTGGCTACGAAATCGTGGAAGATAGCTTCACCCTTAGCCATGAGACTTTGGCCGGACTCGATGTCTGGCAATAGCTTGAGATCGGCCTGACTGATGGATCGTTGCGGTGCGGTCATGGTCAAAGGGTCTCGGATCTGTGTGTGTTGGTCGAGGTAAAATGAAGAATGAGCATTGGTGTGGGTCTGCGCGCTACGAACAAATAGCTTGCACCTCCGATCCTAGCGATCAATCTGCAGTAACGCATCACTGATGGCAGCCCTAGTTGAAGCGTGTCATACGTAAGGGGCGTCTGAAGCAGTTAAAGCATGAAGGTTGACAGCGAACATACCCACTTGATGGGCGTGCTAGTGACTAGTTCAGTTAAGACGTTCTTACCATTATTGCAAGAGGTGATTTACCTTGGAGCTTTGGAGTTGGTCATAGTCGGTACGAGTCTCGCCGGTCGTCATGGGCGTTGATGAGGTGAACGACGATATTCGATAGTCGGTCGTCACGGCGGTCGATGAGGTGAACACGTCATCTACGAACCAAGGGGCCTTTGACGCTGAGGCGGGGGAGTACAATCGTCTGTTTCATCTGCGATGCGCTCAAGACTCGATCTCGAACTCAATCCGTGCGGAAGGCAAGTGTAACGTCAAAAGTGACTTCATAAACAGAACAAAACTTGTCTAAACGGGTCGATCTCGACGAACACGGCAGCACAGTCTAGTCCAGCTTCTCCTTTGCGGTCGGGATATGAATAACGTTGGTGCCTGTGACCTTAATCAGCGTCTCGGGCGATCGCAACACGCGCACGAGCGTCTCGAAAATGCGAACTTCGTCCTTCAGATGCCCCACGTAGTGCTCTTGTCTAGCGATGTAGATTCCTTCTACAAGCTCCAGCACGTCCTCCGGATCCGGTAGTTCTTCGTACTGGATCTGGTACAATTTCCCACGGAAGAATCCCTTCACGGCACTACCCACTGTAACCACCACGAAAATGTACACGGCCGTAAGTCCGTACGAACTGATGCCGAGCGTCGTCAAGCCTTGCACGATTCTGTCCGACACGGCAACGATGCAGAACGGGTACGCGGCTGAGCAGTAATTCGAGCCGGTCGATCCCACGACCGGCTCAATGGTCCACCACGTGGCTCCGTCCGACGCGTGTTTGGTGACGGCTACCGAGCGCATCTCGGTCGAACGTTGGAGCACGCCACTGCTTGCCGTTAGCTGGACAACTGCAGGGAAGAGCTCGTCGATCTGGATGGCGGACAGCGTCGTGCTACCATCGCCGTCTGTTACGGTTTGCTTGATCATCGGGATCAGCGCGTTCCGGTGATCGTCTGTCATTCTCACCGAGTACGTCGCGGAGATCTCTTCATCGTCGGTGGGGCCTGGACGCGTAAACGTGAAGGAGATCGACCAGTTAAGCGCCTCGGTCGATTGCAACTGGGTCACAAGTAGATCCATTCGAGGAGGTGACAACGCCCACACGTCGTACGAGAATACGTCGAACTCGACGCACTGGACCGACGCGCTGTCCGTGTTGAGGTTCACTTTGCACGACGGGCTGTTGCTGTCACTGTTCGAGTAGAGCTGGTTCATAGTTTCCTGCTCGTCGACGATCCCGAACACCACCTTAGTCAATGTCACGTCGTTGGCGGTGGTGCTCGGGTTGATGGAGCTGAACATGGCCAGCGGCCCGACCAGACAGATTAGCAGGAACAGCAGCATGATACCGGCAGACGTGAGCTTCGTCTTCATGGGCTGGCGCTTCTTTCCTTGCAGGATCTCGGCGTTCTCCACTCGTCCTTTCATGCCGCCTTTGACTCCAAACAGGTGCGCGGCCGTGTCTTCCAGGAGCACCCAGTGCTGCCAGCTCAGAGACGTTTTCGTGCACATGTAGTCCAGCAACGCGCGCATCTCGAACAGGAACGGTGCCTGCATCATCAGCCCAAACAAAGTCTCGCTCAAAGCAGTCACGTTGGTCTCCTCCGTGTAGTTGTAGCGACTGCCGAGGTACGCCGGATAGCCGTAGCGGATCTGCAGTGCGCCGAGCCAGAGGTACACGCACTGGAATAGGTAGAAGGCCACAAGAGCAGGCCGTTGCTGGAAGTAAATGTTGGTGTTGCTCGGGAGGAAGTACCACACCGTCATGTGGAGTACAAACGTGTACGAGTACTGCAGAATCACCTTAGACTTGAGTGACGACGTCACGTAAGCCACACGATCCCAGATGATGAAAATAAGCTCAACCAACACCAACAGGACGAGGTATCCAGACAGCAGAGACGATGAAGATACTCGACTGTTTGCATCCGCAACAGAAGTGCTGCTGGAGTCCGCTTCGCCCAATTCCTCGTAGAAAATCACGGCGTAAACGGAAGAGAACAGCAGCACAGAGAGCGAAGCCGTGTAGAAATCACTACCCGGTTTCTCGCCGGTGATAGCCACCTGGATGTCCTTGTCCCATTGTGACGGTGGCTTGCAGATAACCGTTTGAAAATACGCGTACACTTTCGGATACTTCTTCTCAAGCCACGACTCCTTGGCGCGTGCATGGAAGCCAACCTCCGAGTCATCCGCGTCCATGTCCACTTGCTTCGAGACGACGTTCTCTTGAGCTGCGCGCGGAGAACCGGGAGTGAGGTTACCAGCTGACGCTTCGTACTCGAGAGATCGTCGGGAAGAGGGGGAATGCGCCACATTGTCGTCAGACGCCGCAGCCAATGCCGCCTCCGCCTTCTTCTTCTCAGCCTCCAACTTCTCCTGCTCCTTCATTTCCTGCAGAACTTGTGCCGCCACTTCGTTGCAGATGTCTGCGTTCTCCATGCTCACTACAGTGGCGTTGGTTGCCGCTCGCTCCATCGGCGGTAGGTGCCGACTGCTGCGTTGCGATGCGAGTGAAGGAACAGCGTTTTGACGGGAACTTCGCCCACGCTCCAGCTTCTTGCCATGTACAGGGCCGTCGTAAAGGAACGCGTCGTCAATGGAATCGTGGGAAGAGGAGAACGAAGTCCGCAGGCCACGCATCACTTCCGACTTGTACCGGGACGAGGCTTGATCGTCCACGACGTCTCCACTGTGAGCTTCCACCCAAAACCCCTGCAGTCGGAGCTCTCGCTGGTGCCACAAGAGGAACAACATGACGTAGAAATCCCACTGGAGACCGTCGTACACCGACGTCACGTCGTCGATAGCAATGCCGTCGAACTTGTACAGCCCAAACAGCACCATCGGCTGGATGGATTTCGCGTTGGTTGATGCGTCGGCTGCTGTCGTACAGTACGGCTCGAAACTCGGGTAGAAGTAGCCGCGGTTTGTCATTCCAGTGCAAAAGACTGAGAGCTGGAACACGTAGCGCAATGCGATGATGCAGCACGTCTATCAAGTCAAAAGGTTTGAACACCAAGTCAGTCAAAACACCAGTAGATCGCAGTCCACAAAACACGTACGTAAGCGAGCAAGTGCGTCCACACTGCTGGTGCTGGGCGAGGGTTCTCAACGATCAAAAATCCGAACGCAGCCAGTACGTAGACCATATTCAGCAAATCCGCCTAAATAACAGGAAGAAAATGTCGAGTAAGCTCTCAAAAGCACTACAACAAATCGTTGTAGTGAACGTACCTGCACTGTAAAACAGATAACCAGCGCCAGACAACAGATACTAGCGCTCTTACTGCGCACGCCGTTGATAACCAATTGCCCGATTTCCGCGAGAGAAGGCTCGTTCAGGTCGTCTTCCTCGTACTCCGGGGTCTCTGACTTAAATCCAGCGTTCTGGAAGCTGTACAGCAGTCGGTACAACGGAATTCGCCACGCGAAGCCGCTCTTGTCGTCGAACTCCTCGTCTTCCGGGTCGCCGAGCGTACTCTCATCGCCAGTGACGCTGCTCCACTCGCTTTTGTTTTCATCAAAGTTCGGGTCCTCGTCGGTGTTGCGCGAAGGTGGCGCCACGTCCAACGGGTTGGGCAGGTTCCGTTCCTTCAAGCACTCGACGATACTTTCATCCAGAGCTTCACGGGGAACGGAGAAGGCCAGAGCCGAGAGGAACATGTTGAAGTCCTTGGACAATTCCGACTGGAAGACGTACTTGACGTCTCCTCGACTTCCCACGTGCCTCACGACGATCTCAAAGCAGTAGAGAGACGGCGACATGTCATCGTACTGCACTTTCGAGTCGCTGAGCTTGAGTGATATGACGTCGCGCCACTTGAACGACGTTTTGAGCCGCTTCCGGTGCTTCCGACTGCGATGCTTCAACGCGCGTTCTTCGTCCTGGTAGAACACCAAGTGGCTCGAGTCGATGACCACGTAGCGATGCAGATATTTGGCCTTCATCCACGATACAAGGAACGCGAAGCGAGGGGCAGGGAGCTTCTCTCGACGGTATTTCATCCAACCGGCCGTCGTCGAGCCATCCAGATTCAAAGGATACGTAGCGATCGGGTCGCTAGCGGCACTAAACGGCCCTTCTCCCATGCGAGACACGGCGCAGACCTTGAACTGGTAACTGGTACCAGGTCGAAGCCCTTCGATTCTGGCTTCGCAGCGGTCACCGGAGATCTCCACGATGTCTCCATAGTCTCCGAGAAGTGTTAGAGACGGGAACTGCTGCCTCGAGATGCGGTAGTAGCGGATCTTGTGGTAGCTGCCAGTGGGTTTCTCCCACGAGATCGTGGCCGAGTTCTGCGATCTTTCTACTGACGTAGGCTTGGATGGAGCCATCGGAGGCAAGTTGTGGTGTAGGCCGAGCGCAATGTCCATGAGCTCTTCGACCTTGTGGACAAGCTTGGAAACGATGATCTTGAGCCGCTGAATGGCTGCGTTCTTGTCCTTTTTCATGGAATACCATTGCTCCGTTCGTCGACGATAGAACTCGCGTACGATCTCTTCACGACGAGTCGAAGCACGGTTCTGTTCATTCACGAGGATCGCAAGCACCGTTACGTACGTGGGGGCGATGAGGATCTCGCACTGGATGGAGATCAACACGAAGAGCGCAATCAAACCGTAGGGAACTTTGTTCGCTTCCACACCGAGGAAATTCGCCACCGACATACAGGTATCGTCACCGTCGGATTTCGACCCGATGAGGCAGTTGCTTAACGCCGCGTAGACGTAGGGAGCGTTGATGACGGTGATGACGAACAAATGGCCCCAGTTCCACTTCCGCAGGTACTGAATCCACGGATTGCCAGGCTCGCGCGCTTCATCCAGTCGATACAGCATCACTAGCGATCCCAGTAAGTACGCGATGGATACGGCACCACCCTGTTTGGCTCCGAATACGAACACCAGAAGGAGGAGAAACGGCAACCAGTTGGCCAGAAAGACGAACTCTAGGTAGTACCATACGTACTTCCGCATCAACAGGACGTACGTGACTTCTCCGGACGAGACGGCGTACGGCACTTTCGTACTGTCGCTTTCCTCCATGAGTCCGCTATTGGGAGTCAGCTTGAGCGCCGCCGCCGACTCGTCCACCACTGTGATGAGTTCTTCTTCTTCCGTGAACCGGTTGGAATCCGGTAAGAGATAGACGCTCAACAGAGCCACAAAGTCCGCCATTAGGCCCCACTTGTGCTGGTTGTTGAGCATCAGCCACTTCTCGTACGTGTCGGATATCGCTCGCCACGGGAACGTTTCCTCCATGTCGATGTCCATAAACGGAGGGAGCCACAAAATCAAGGCGTACTCCAGCACGATCACCAGGGACAGAAGCCACGCAAGAGCCCACCAGCGTCTACACACGGTCGTAGGGTACGCGTACATCATGCTGTGCACGATCAAGAGGTAGACCATCGCGATGATGTCTTGGTGCACGAAGCAGGAAATTGTGAGCAGCAGCATCACCACGTTCACAGACGCCTTGCTAGCGTACGTGGTGCCGAAGCTTCGAAGACAGGAGAAAAAGTCCTTATCATCGGATGAAATGGACGATAGAGGCGAGTGGTCTTGACGGTGACTGTCCGGCCCCCCTTCAGCTTGCGCTTTGGCTTTCTTCGAGCGGACAGACGCCATGTCCTCGTCATCGTACGTGAAAGCTCGCGCTCGGTCTTTCAGGTCGTCCTCATCGTCGTCGACTTCGCACGAGGACGTTGGGTGATAGGAATCCAGGTTGTTGGCTGCGTACATGGCGTACTGCTCTTCAAACCGCGCCGTCAGCTCTTCTAGCTCCAATTGTCGCCGTGCAGAAGAGGACGAGTCGAAATACTGAGCCACACGCTGGAACGAGCACATCAAAATGATCAGAAACTCCCCGGACAGCAAGTCCCACAGCTGCGGCTTGCCCACGCTGTCTTTGTACCGTTCGTCCAGGCGAATCATGCCCACCCAGTCACTGTCATCTCCGGTTTTAAACAGCACGTCACTACCGGGTTGCTCGGTGTTGAACGTGCTCAACTGGATCATGTACTTCATGAGAATTGAGAGCGACGCGAGCCAGAAGAGAGGGAACCACAGCTGCTTCCACGAGTCACTCAACGCACGGCCGGCGATCAACACGAGGATGTAGAGGAAGCCCACAAAGCTGATCTGGTCGAGCGCCACCCACATCGTCACGATCACCAGTGCCGTTGCGCTGAACGAAATCAACAGGTGCTGGACGGTTTCCAGTATAAAGCGAAGTGCATCCGCCGCGCGACTTCGACCGGCAGTGAAGAAATCGTAGGGCGTGACGTCTTTCATCATGGACGAGAGCTGCCAGAAGCACAGACCCATCATGATGGCTGTAGGTAGTAAATACAGGAACACGTCAGAGATTCCACTGTTGGACGCATGGTACTCGAGTCCGAAGTCTTGAGCGAAGATGAAGGAAGACGTGAACAGGTGTTTTTCGAGGTACGCTGCCACCTCCTCGAACTGGTACACGTATCGCGCCACCAAGATCAGGACTTCGACCAGCAGAGCCAGAGACCACAAGAGCTTCAGTCGCAAGGACGTCCTTGGAGCGGATTGAAATCCGCCCAAATGGTTCCCGAAAAGGACCAAAAACAACGCCAACTGCACTGCTCCGACCAAATTGGTGCTCAAAGTACTGGGTCCACTCTCAAACTGGAGAGCAATGACGATAAACGCCGTGTAGCAGAGCAGAACACCGCAGATCCGAAACCAATTGTCGATCTCAACAGCCAGACGGGACACGAAGAAGACGGGGTTCTGTCGGACATGCTCCTTTGTCTTCATCCGCTCTTCGATTGCTTCATTATTGGCCACGTAGATCACGAGCTGGAACACCAATTGGAAGATGATCAAGAGCTGCGCGCTGAACAATGTTGGCCACAACGATCCCCAGGTAGATAAACCAGGGTGATAGCACTGCAGACCGATAAGTTCCATCTCGGAGCTTTCAGTACAGTCGATGTTACGCAGGAACACAGCGAAGCAGGCTCCTAGCGCATACAGCAGCAGCACGCGCCAGAACCGCCTCCGCTTGTCGAAGAACAACATCAGCAAAGCAGCCAGCACCAAGTAGCCGATCTGAAGAAACGAAACGTGGGTACTCAGCGCCACAACTGCAGGAAAAACAGCCACCAACAATTAGTATCCGTACTGAACACGAG
Organism: Phytophthora multivora; assembly: GCA_001314345.1. Taxonomy (NCBI): domain Eukaryota; phylum Oomycota; class Peronosporomycetes; order Peronosporales; family Peronosporaceae; genus Phytophthora; species Phytophthora multivora. The sequence continues at coordinate 4,282 of LGSM01000697.1, read as the reverse complement.
GTAAGCATAGCAGAGCACGCATACTGAGAATCGTGGCGAGAACCAGCGCATCCAGGTGCGTGAAGATCACCCGCTTGGCGTCAATGATCCATAAACGAGCGGCGGACCGCCATCCTTGTTGAAATTGCTACCAGATAAAACAATGATTAGAACAAGGAAAGCATAAGAAACAAACTGAAATTCAACAACTCACACTGCGCATCTTCGCCAGTCGCACGAAGTTTGCGAAACTGGCTCGCTCGTCCTTGTGCTCTTCCTCGTCGTCGTGCTCTTCATCGACACCAGCAACTTTTGCAGTGTGACGGCGTTTCCTGGATTCACGAAGGACATCCTGGTACCTCCACTGCGTTCGGATGGCCAGGAACATGAACACGAGGCACAGCGTGTGCGCGCCAATGTCGAGGAACGGGTAGTCGAAAACCCGCAAGCCGTACGTCGTGTAGTCATCCGGTACGAAGTTTATCGTGAGGTTGCTGGTGTACTCCGCCAGCGCCAATAGAGTGCCGTATGCGATCAGCAGCCACATAAAGACCGAGGAAGATAGCAACCCGAACAGCGCAATGGTCACGAACGCCAGCCCTAAGAACGGCGCAGACAGATACGACGGGTACGAAACGCACCACACAATGGCTGCTGCACTGCCCAGTAGCAGCCCTCCATCACGCGCAAACGCGCGCACCACGACGGACTGTTTGCTCAGCAGCTCCTTGATGTCCCCAGTCGGCGCTCGACCTCGCTGCTCCAGTAGCGACTGCGCGACGTCAGCGTGAACGGCTCCTAAATCGACTGCGACTCCGTTGTGAGAGAAGCCGGACGCGATACTCGCCGTGTCGCTAGCGTTAGCATTCTTCGCTTCCTTGTGCAGGTTGTGCAACTTGGCACAACTGACAAAAAGCAAGAAGAGGAAGCCCGCGAAGAAGAAATACTGCCACCGAACGCCGCCGTCGCGAAAATTGGCAAAGCCGGCGTATCTGGCTGCAGTTTGTACGTTTTCATTGTCCACCAACTGGTCGAGCTGGACGCAGTACCAGGCTATGATGATGACCAGACACAGTCCAAGCAGGAGGCTCGTGACTCCAGGGCCTAGAAAATAACGCGAGAACTTGACGCCTGACTTACGAGAGAGCAGTTCCTGTACGGTCATCTTGCGGACGAACACCGTGTACCCGATCAACCGGAATAGCAGCACCAAGTACAGAAGTCCCGAGGCAAACGCCGGTACAGATACTGCCGTGAGGAACAGTAGCACGGCGCTCAGCAGTTCCACAGCCCGTAGCATGGACCTCCTTCGATCTCGCTTCGGCTCTTTGCCGTTCATGAGCTGCTCCCCCATCTCGAACAGGTCGAAGTGCTGCTGCGCGAGCTCCTCCTCTTCCTGTTCCTTGGACCGCGCGTTCAGTCTCCGCAGTACGTACCAGTAGTGGATGGCGCTGCACATCAGCACCAGAACGTCCACGCCTACTCCTTGTAAATACTCCTTGGAGTTGTGCATGGGTCGGAACCCAAACAGTTTGGCCACGTCCGCTCCGTCGTAGCTGTCGTCATCCCCGTGGATTCCCTTCACGGCTGCATGACACACACAGGCCACGAACGCCACGACCAGCGTCAGCAGCGTGACGGCCCGCGACTGGAACGACTGCACCACGCCGTAGCAGAACACGGATAAATAATACAGCGACACCAGGTTCGCGCGTACGCCCACGGCCACCATGAGGCACAATGCGAACAGCACCTCGGCCGTTGTGCGCAGCGCGGCAAGCGCCCGTAGCGACAGTTTGCGGCCGGGATGCTGCTCGCTCGGGAGTCTGTGACTCGCGGCCGTGCGGCCCGAGTGGAGGCCGGACGCGTTCATGCGTAGCGACTGGTCTCGGCGGAACGAGCCGAAGGACGGCGTGGCCATCTGGCCGTACGTCGCGGCGTTCGTGGGCGTGAGGACGATGCGGCCGTCGGCGCCTATGAAGGACGTGGCGTCCGGCGCGGAGTGGAAGGAGGCACGCGGCCGCCGCATTTATATAGAGCGCGGTGGAAGATGGAGTGGCGGGCGCCGGCGCCGGTGGTGCCGTTGACCGGAATTGATTGGTGCATTCCATGAGCGGACGGACACCTGCTGGTTTTCGATCGAGACATGTGCATGGGAAGGAGCGTTTCGGCAATAATAGGCGGCTTTGAAAATGTCCAGACATGCCTGGGTACTTCTGATCCGTGTGCATTGTCATCGCTAAGCTTATCCATACTCCAACAAGCAAGGTGGTGTGCTACAGGCAGCAGCACATGTCTTGCACTGCAGTCGCAGTTCTCAACGTGCTTCACATGGTGCTTGACAAAGTCAGTTCGCTAGTCGTCATGACACACGCCGATGGTGGTGACTTGTACACCGTGTACACTATACCTGCCAGTTGTACAAGGTTTGCAGTGCAAACGTAAGAAGCTGCAGAGGAAGAGATCGAGCGGAAGGCGCCCAATCGGGGAGACAGCTTTCATTTTGGCTGACTATTGTCGCAAGGTATTCTCAGGTGTTCCTTTCGTAGATAGATAACTTTCAGAAGTTCTTCTGTAAGTACACACCAACTCCAAACTTCCACAATACGACGTGGATATCGACGTACTTCGAGTTGTAGATGATAAAACCGAAGCTGCAAGTACACATATACCTATATTACTAGAAACATATGTGTAGATAGAATTTTGCCTGTCAGGGGTTTCAGAATCAAACATTTCGATTTTCAAATCGGTACGCATGTACCAACGTGTCAAAATCCGAAGTGGTATTGTGCCTTTCTGCCAAAATGCCCTTCGATTTAAGTTAAGGTCCTACGTAGGGGTTGAGCTCCGATGTAGGAGCTCCTAAAAGGTACATCTGACGTCAGTAAAACCTTATAGACCACATAAATATGACATACGCTGCTGGCCTGGTGCTCCTAAGCAGGAGTCCTGATAGCTCACAGCATAGGAAATGACCATGTTTTAGTGGCCATTAGGGCTTTATGTTTCAAAACGCTACTTCTTAGGATCAATCGGAGCTCCTACGGAGGACTTCGCCTGCACTGTAATTCGTTACCAACGTGACAGCAAATCCTAGGTAAAACTACCCTCTCCTGCTTAGCACCTACCTTTTGAGGTCAGATTGGCCAAAGTTGTGGAACCATTTTAAAATACGTCATGATACCTTGCGTAAATCCGATACCGATCTCGCTTCCCGCTCCGGAAGCTCCTGGACATCTCCCTCCTTGTAGTTTTGATTTTGCTCTGCAGGTTAACATGGGGAAAAAGTCTCATTTAAATGCAGAAGATTTTTATGCAATCCTCGTGTGGCTAGAACCCCCCCCCCCCCCTAACTTTGAAAGTTGTTTTGACGTTGCTAGAAAAACAACGATAGGGAAGCAGTCCTCGAAGACGGATGGGTTTAAGGCAATGGCTGCCACACTGGCTAGCAGCAGCAAGGGGAAGTTTCGTCTCAACCCAAGGCAGATGCGAGATCGTTTTCAATTTTTCAAACCTACAAGAACCGCTATATGCGTGCTAAGGAGTTCGAGAATTCAACTGGGGCAGGCATCAACGCGGCGGATGAAGAGAATGGCATCGTCTCCACCACACAGAATTAGAGTCGCGGTGTCCTTGGTACGAGAAGATGGAGGCTTTGTTTTCTTCTTGATGATCACCACGATCGGGGATGCCCAGGGCGACGTTGATGGTCGAATGATCTTGGCAGCTAAAAGTCCCTTGATCAGATCACAAATGCAACTTGCACTTCAATGCTGGCGGAGTGCTCATGACAGCACTCCGTCACATGACCTCCCTTCGAGAAAGAGCCTCCCCTAAAAAGGGTTCTCTCTCTTCTTGGACTTCCAATAGAGGTCGATGAGACCAGGGATCTGTTTCACGTTCTCAACAGGCTCCCACGTGGCCTCCTTCTTGGTCTCGCCTAACCACCATATCTTGTACTGCGGTTTTCCCTTGTACTTGCGGTGGTTAATCACGGCTTCGACCAGTTGTCCTTCTGTTCCATCGGCTAACACAACCTTGTTCACCTGCTGCCTGCGCTTCGGGTCTTTGCGGTACGGTTTCAATTGTGACGTATGGAAACCTGGATGCAATTTTAGCTGGCTGGGTACAATCTGGAGAAATGTGGCCAACTTTGCCACAGTTTCTGCACGTAGCTGTCTTTTTCCAGTCATCGCTCTTGCCTTTCTTCTTATCGGAGCGCTTAGAATTCTGCTGCTTCGGTTTAGGCGCACGAGGCCCCGAGCCTGATGATCCTTGCGAACCATTCCCAGGCGGTTTC
>LGSM01000696.1:0-15116 GCA_001314345.1 Phytophthora multivora | reverse complement strand
TCTCTTGGGTAATATGGGGTCCCAGTCTCTTCGCATGGCTGCCGGGTGGGTGATCGCGAACTGCTAGAGTGATCGCGGGTTGTCGACCTGATATCTTGGCTGGGGTATTGCCCCTGTCGCTCGATCCGGCTCTATTTCGCGATTTGGTGGCCGTCATTGCCTTTCTCGGAAAATCTTATTCGCACTTCACCACATCAACATATACTGTGACCACGCCAATTTGATTCACACCTTCGCGCCTGACAAAACGATCAAATCACATTTGCGGGGCAAGCTGCAGCGATGGGCGCTGCAAATTGTGGGTGTTCGCTACACTATCGAACATGTTAAGGGCGAAGACAACGTCTGGGCCGACATTGTTCCGCGCTAGGGTCAAAGCAGAGCTGCGGCAACAGATATTTCTCTGGCAGTCAAGCGAGTAGCTACAGGTGGTGACGATGACCAAGGTGACGACTACAGTGAGCAGGACCAGTCTGATGAGCACTCCGTGAGTGCTTTCTCTCGCGCGGATCTGTCCGCAGCCTACAAGCACTTGCCACTGGCAGCTCCAGAAGTGAGGAACTAGCGCTGGCAAAGCGAGCGACTACACGCAGCTCGCGCACGCTGTCGGTGCTGCGTCCTCTACAGGATGAGACTTTTGCCTGGCCGTCTGCGGAGGCAATTCAGGCGCAGCAGCGGCAGTTCCGGGCCGACGCTCCTTGCGCCACGGGTGTGGATGGTCTTGTCGGTGTCGACGGCAAGCTATAGGTTCCTCAGCAGGCTGGAGACCTGCTTCAACGACTGTTGGTTGTATCACACTGTGGGCCACAAGGGCACCGTGGTAGTGATGTCATGCTGGCCACGCCTTAAATGAACTTACCGGTTTGGAACCAGTTACCGCTAGCTATTAGGTTCGTCGGTTTCACAACATATAAATAAAACCATTTTTTTTNATAAAGCTGGAACCCAGTTCCTGATTCTGATGGGTTCTGATAAATTATCAGAACCGCGGCTCTGATTCGATTCATTTTAGGCGTGATGCTGGCTGCACTCGCTGAGCGCTTTGTGATCGCCAACGCGAAGCCGTTAATTGCTCGATTTATCCGCGGGTGCCTCCTGTGCAAGCACGTGAAGGGTGACAAGATAGTTGTGCGACCGTGGGGACCTACGTCTACAGCTACGAAACGCAACGAGTGCCTCCATCTCGACTACTTGTACCTCGGCGAATCGTACGGTGGCACACAGAATGTGTTTGTACTTAAGGACGAGTTGACCCATTACTGCGAGCTGGTCGCTGCTGACTCAGCGACGAGCGCTACTGCTGTCGAGGCGGTACTCGACTGGTACAAACGCTTCGGGCTGCCCGAACTATGGGTATCTGATAACGGGTCGCATTTCAAGGCGTGGTGATGGCCGAACTCGCAGAGCGCTTGAAGACCACGCACAAGTTCGTGCCGGTCTACACGCCGTGGATCAACGGCACGGTGGAGAGGGTGAACAGAGACATCCTTCAGGTTCTACGCGTATTGCTCCTCGAGCTTAACCTAGACGTACGCAACTGGGTCTACCTACTACCGGTTATCCAAGCGAATCTAAACCACTCGGCGGTGGCGTCGCCTGGTGGCCACGCTCCGATTAAGCTGTTTACAGGCCAGCCCCGTCCCTCCTCGATACCGTTGCAGTTCCTGTTGGGGGTACGGAGCAGCTGCGCAGAGTCGACCTGGCCTCTGTGGCAACGTAGTTGGACACCTTGCGCACGGGCTTGGCTGTCATGCACCGAGAAGTCGTCCGCCGCAAGGGACAGTGTCGCGCCACCGCTGCTGACCGCGGCCCCCGCAAGGACTGTGACTTCGCCGAAGGCGATTACGTGCTGTGGTCCCGCGTGGACAGCCGTCTGCGAGGCGCCAAGTTGCTGGTGCGCTGGGTTGGGCCTTTCCGCATGTCCCGTGCGCTCTCGCACTCGTTCATGATCACACACTTGCTCGCGGGGGACGAATACGAGGTGCACGGGTCGCGTCTGAAGCACTATTGCGACGCCGATCTCGGCACGACGGCCGAGATCCGCGAGCATGCTGCCACACAGGGCATCGCATTGGTAGTCCGTGCTATTGTGGACCACCGCTATGACACTTATGCTAAGGAGTGGCAGCTTTTGATGGCCTGGCGCGGACTCGAAGACTCCGAGAACTCGTGGGAGCCCTTTGCCGCTCTGCACAGTGATGTGCCAATTCTCGTGGCTCGTTATGTGGAGTCCACGACCGACTCTGAGCTTGCCGCTTTGCTGTAGTGGCATGTTCCAACATCTTCAACGTCAACCGGGTCAAGTTCGCCAATCGTGTGACCAGACGGGCCATTTCGGTGTCGAGTTTCCCCTTTTCGGTGTGACGAGTTTCCCGATTTTTTCTAAGTTTCCAGTTTCCCCGATTTTCCAATTTTCAAGATTTTCAAGATTTTAACTTTTCAGTTTCGCTTTCTCAAGCGCAGTGATCGTCTTGGGGGCAGTGTTGAGCGCCACCAAGGCGCCGGTGCCAGACGTCACTGCGGCGTTGCAGATCTTGACGCCAATCCTAGCGCCAATCTTGGTGGCAATCTCCGAGGGCATGAGGCACCAGCGAATGAAGCAGCGAGACGCGTGCTGCGGAGCGCGCGAGTCAAGAGGCAGAAGCAGCAATGGACGAGGGGCACGCGGCGACATCCAAGAGTGGCTGGCGGTATGCAGCACCAGCATCAGCAGGGCAGCAGAACAGCAGTGCAGGATCATGCTCCAGGGGACTCGTAAATAGAGCTGTAAGTCCGTGTCGAGCTCTAACGCAAATCTCACTTCGCAACTTACCTATTCGAGCCCAATTGCCATAAACTTGGAGCGTCCATCCAGGCCGCCTCTTGCACTGCGTAGAAGTGTCCTCTTGGTAGGTTGTTCAGCTCATTTATTCGATGGTTCCACCAGGTTTACCACGCAGAATAAACAGAATTGGACGTTTTATTCCTACAAAAAAAGGCGTTTTAAAAACAAAATGTTAATAAAAATAATAAAAAATAAAATAAATAAAAAGCTCACCGTCAGCTCGAATCGTTAAGACTGCTGTCATGCCATCGCAGTGCTTCGTAAGGTCGCGAATCTTCGCGGATCCCTTACGCCCTTTGACGCCCCAAATTCGTGCGGGTGGCATGTCAAACTGGATTGCAGTCTCGTCAACATTATATCTCTCTGAGGGGGTATATGCACTGTATTGGTCCCAAAACGCGAGGGCAAACTCGGCCTTGATACATTGGAGGTCTATACATGGCAACTTTGTTTTAGCGATCGACGGCAGCTTTCATCAGACTTCTTGTCTTCTGCATATACTTCCAACCAATCACAATAATTTTCTTGGATAAAGGCGATCCTTCTAGACGTAGTAAGCCACTGCCCAGTTGTATAGCGCGTTAGCAGAACGAATAAAAATAAACAAAACTTACGTCTTCGCCCCGTCGGATGTCTTTCATTAAGGTGACGAGGGCAGGGGTGAGCGGAAAGCTTTCCTTTCGTCCCTGCCCTTTCGTCGTCTTGGCGGCCATGTTTCCTGTGTAGGCACGAAGCTTGTCACGCTCGTGCCACCAGCCATGCGCGGTGCTGTAGGAGTAGCCAAGCCGGCTGACTGCAGCAGACAGCCCAACCCTCGCCACTAGCTCTACTCCCTCCAACTTTTGCTTGATGGAGTACCCATTCTGTTTTCGCTCCGTTGCAAAAGGAGCGGGTCCTGTCCACCAGTGAGCCCTCAAATTGCTTTCCTTCCAACCAAATTTTAAGAATAGTGATTGGTAATTATTTTATTTATTGCCATTAGATTAGTCAAAATATTAGTATGCAGCCTTCAAAATTATCCGTTCCTCGTTTTTTTGTGTCTACGGTACATGTACTCATAAACTTTTGACGTGCACTGTACATTATAGTAGGAAAATTTTCCTCAAAAAAATTTCGTCAGTACCCAAATGAACAGCAGGCTGTCAAAGAGGTCGGGCCTTAATTTTCGTCCAGCCTCTATTCCCTTCCAGAGCTGTCAGACGAGTCTATTTACTCACTCACGACCATCATTCAGGTAGCTGTGACATGTAGGGTAAGGGGTTTGAAAAGAAAGGGTTGGATAAGGATAGCTGTTTTCATTCTATACGTCCCGAAAATTTGCCTGCTGCGACCGAATTGATACGGATTTTCAAACCAATCAGAGCCTCAGTTCGCAACAATATCTGCTTTGATTGGATTGGCTACTTTTTATTCTCAGACCGTTTCAGTAGCAGAATATTCTGAATCGTAGCATCGTGGCGTGCCGTGCCACGCGCCCACATCAGCAGCTGTCAGCGTTCGATTGCACCTCATCACACTTGATTTTTGTATGCTCATTTCTTCCCTTTCCAAGTCGATCACAGCTAGTATCAAATTTGAATTCCGGTATCGCAAGCACTGGTTGACGGCTCACTTCTCGATTCATCGTCGTCGGGTAACGCCACCAGAGGTTGACCAGAACCTACACTTCGCAGCATCCAGCGCGTGTTCAAGGGCAACAAACAGCCAGTACTGTACCTACAAGCAACATGAGCACCCCCGCGGACAACGTGGAGGCCGTGCAGCGCATCACGCGACGGATCGATGCCATCGGCGAGCGCGACCCGGGCGTCGTCATGGGCCTATCGTGGTACTACATCAAGCTGATCCTGCTCACGGGCTTCGGCTGGGCCATGGACTCCATGGAGACCTTTATCTTCACGTACTGCGCCGCTCTCATCCGCGAGGACATTCCGCAGAGCTCCCGCCAGGCCTCGTTCCTGGGTGGAGCCGTCTTCGTCGGTTCCTTCATCGGTTCGTTCCCCTTCGGCTCGCTCGCGGACAAGTACGGCCGCCGCCCCATGTTTATGGTCACGCTCGTGCTCTTCCTCGTCGGTCTGGGCCTTTGCGCCGTGAGCTGGGACGTCACCTCCATCACCTGCGCCCGTATCATCTCCGGTATTGGGCTTGGTGGTGAGCTGCCCGTCGCCTCTACGCTCGTGCAGGAGCTGTCCCCCAAGAAGACCCGAGGCAAGATCATCGTTTTGCTCGAGGCGTTCTGGGCTGTGGGCTGTATGTTGGCTGTTGTCATGGCTTTTGGCGCTGCGCCTAGGATCGGCTGGCGCGAGACCTTCTTCATCTGCTGCGCGCCAGTGGTCTACGCCATCGTCATCCGTATGTACATCCCAGAGTCGCCCAAGTGGCTGGCCAGTGTCGGCCGCTACGACGAGGCCGTCGCCATCGTTGAGTCTATCGAGCGCGCCCACGGTATGGACCCGTACGACCCGAAGTCGGAGGTTGAGAGCGCTGAGCCGCTTCCGCCTGCCCCGCCCCAACTCCCGGAGTCTCACTTCAAGCGCATTGGCGTGCTCTTCCAGCGCCAGTTCCGCGTGCGCACTACCGTCTTGTGGACGCTCTGGTTCGGTATCTCCATGTCGTACTACGCCATCTTCATCTACCTGCCCACGCTCATCTCGCTCAAGGGCTACAACATGAACGGCCAGTGGGAGACCATCCTAATTATCACGGCGTTCCAGCTTCCAGGCTACTTCGCTGCTGCTGGTCTCGTGGAGATCCTCGGCCGTAAGCAGACGCTGGTCATTTTCCTGGTCGGCTCCTTCGTGTCCGCCATTGCAATGGGCTACGTCGATGCGTCCAAGGTCCCTGTCATGGTGACCGGCTCCTTCACGTCGTTCTTCATGTTGGGCGCGTGGGGCTGCGTATACGCGTACACCCCGGAGAACTACCCGACGGCCATTCGCGGCATGGGGGCTGCCTATCCTTCGGGTTTCAGCCGTATCGGCTCCTTCAGTGGTCCGTACTTGTGCGCCTCCATGTTTGGTGACTGGAACGTGTCGCTCGAGGCCATCATGTGGGTGTTTGGTGGACTGCTGATGGTGGTGGCGGCTATTGTGCTGTTCTTCGGCTACGAGCCACGCGGTAAGAACGTCGAGCTGTACGACGACGATAGCACCGAAAAATCCCTCGCATTTGAGGCCGTGCAAACGCCCAACTAAATAGTAGCGCGTTGCACTTGACCGCTTTTTTAAAAGCGGTATGTTTGCATTCAGTTAAGTTTAATCGAAAGAAGGAGAAGAAGGAGATCGCAAGACAAAACTCGAAATGTCTTTCCTTCTTGCTTTTTTCGAGCAGTTTCCCCACATACTACGTACGCGCCATTAACTTATCGTGTTCCAAGCTCGAAGTACTTCAGCTACAACCTGTCGTCGGTTCCGGGAGCCACCACATTGGCTTAAGTCCTCGTCTCATCAAGAACTTGCGTCCGCGAGGCCAACGTTTCTTCGTCATAAGCTCCAAGTACTGCCCGTACAAGTTTGCGTCCTTGAGAAACAACCTGCGAAGTGGGAAGGGCTCAATGCGGTACCACCAGCCTTCATGCGGCACCCTGGTCAAAGCCTGGGTATACTTATCTTTCAGTCGGTCCACAAGGTCCGTCGCCAGCTCTTGGAAGGCACGTTGGGCCCGAGTCTGTCGCCATTTGCGGCGGTAGTACTCGGTCGAGCCTGGCAGTAGGGGCTGCCAGAAGGACCGTTCCCAGACAGCACGGCCATTCACGCGCCAGAACTCGTCCCAGCGCAGGAAGAAGACGTCAAACGGATCTTCTTCTCGCTTAAAGTTGAAGGGCACATTCAGACAGCGGAACACGAAGCGCCAGGGCTTCTTGGCCTCGATCTCCTCCATGTTGGAGCGGATCATTCCGTCGATTTGGTCCACCGTTAAATAGTCACACGCAAACGACGAAGGATTCGGACCACTACGCTTCACGTTACGTTTGGGAGGCGAGTCGTTATCCGAGTCTTCGTCACTCTCCGAGTTTTCTTCTTCCTCCTCCTCCGATGATGATGATGATGACTCCTCCGAGTCCGTGTCGGATTCCGAGGCGAACAAACAGTCGAGGTCAACGGTCGTACACAAGTCCATTGCTGCCCCCGAGATCCGAGCGCTTCCCGTCACGACAGGGCAGTCGGTCTCGGCCTCCTCTTCCAGCATTTCTTCATCTTCGTCATCGTCCGAGTCAATAGCGTTCATCGCATTAAGCAAAAGAGTCGACGAAGGGCCATTCTTCCCTTGTATCGGAGGACAGTTGGCTCCCGGAGGACAAGCTTGCACGTAGAAGCCTCCGCCTGGGAGGTAGATCACCTCACCCACTGGTCGACGAGTCTCCATGGTCCTTGGCTGTCACTTGCTCGGAGATTGATGGAGAACTCACTCAATTCCGAAATGACCGACGGGTATTTCGCTGCTCGTGACGTGAAGGGCGCTGCCGAGGTTCTCGTAAGAGCAGAAAAGCGTCAAGCGGTCAGGTCACATCTCTCTAACGAGAAGAATGTCCTTGTGATGGATGGATGGAGACTGTCAGTTCCTTAACTCTTGAGCCTAGTGAGCACAAGACAGATGTTCGAAGTTGGAGTGACGCGCTCGCGTGCGTGAAGATATCCATGGGGAGGTCGTGCTTGCCAGATAAGGAGAAGAAGAGGTTCACGCACATGAACGCCGTCGTGTTTGTCGTTACTCATCGTGTTTAATTGGGTTTGGCAAGTAAGTGAGACGAGGCGCACTTGAGGTGCTCTTTGACCAAGTCAAGTTTCTCCGAAGCGGATAAAATCCACCGAGGTGTGGGGTGCAACTTGCAAGCGTCCCTGGAATCCAGGCTGGATCGGCCGGGTTGCCCTGAACCGGACTGGCTCAGTCACTGAGTCCGTGACGGTCGGCGATCGCGGCTGCGGAATCGGCGGAGTGATCTTGCCCTCGGTACACATGTAACGCAGTTGACGCGCAAAAGCCATTGCGGACCAGTGACTTTTGTAGAAAGCGGCCGATTACGAGCTGCGGGATGTATTCTTCTTGACCAGCGTGTTCATGCGCGAAGCTGGTCGGCGGCCGAGCTGTCTCAAAAAGAGCATAATGCCGATCACCTTCGCCTGATACTAAGTATGCTACATACACGAGCAAGTCTTGGATATTTCAATGGATTAATCGCCGGCAGCACTGCAACTAGCAACTAGCAACTAGCAACTAGCAATACACCAGCCAACCTTCACCTGCAGTCGATCGACTCGGGCGGTAAGTCAAGCGAGCATAATGGCAAGGCGCGATCGGCGAGCATTGAAGTGCTCTGTCGTGGCTTCCCCACACAAAATGGACACCGATTAAATTCCTTTTTCATTGCATATTTTGAAACCTCTCTGCGCAATGAGCTTCCATAATAGAATATACAGGAGAATACACTAGCAATACATTTCTTATCTAAACAGACCTTTCAAACAGCAGGCTTACGATCCGCGCTCCAGCAGCCGTTATCCGCTGCCATCATCGTGCGACAGTCAGTTCAGATGAGCTTTCGTGCACACCAATTTAAAACGACTCAGCATTCCATAGCCTTCCTAAACCGATTTAATCATATATCGGTTTTCCTGCATGTGTTCACCACCACGTACTCTTCACCCTGCAGAAATCATTCCTAATCCAACGTTGTATTTTACCGCCTGTCTCTGCAGCGGTTTGGGCTGGATTTTGCCAGCTGTTCGCTGGGTACTGGTACCCTGTACCATTCCTTCCCCGTTTCCGTGACGGTCGCCCACAAAACGCCATTGCACTAAGGGGAAGGCAGAGAGAGAGAGAGAACGAACGCTCCTCTTCTTCTTCTTCTTGACGAACGCTCGCCTTGCCTTGCTGTGCCTTGAGCCTGGTAGCGTAGACTTCCGGCCTTTTCCTCTCGCCGAATGGACGCGGGCGCCTCCCAGCACCAGGACGCGTACCATCAGCTGCAGACGTCGCGCGCGCAGCAGCAGCAACCGCCGCCCCCCGCCAGCTCTTTAGTCGCCAGCGCGGGCTCCTTCCACACGGGGCAGACGCTCAACAGCACCGCCAACACCGCATCCGCCTCGGCTCAGATCGACACAGGCCCGCGCAACATGGCGCTTCGAGGTGCGGACGTCACGGCCGCCAGTAAACGGGACGAGTCGACGGACTTCCGCGTCGTCGCCCTTCCGGCCACTCAGAGACAGCGCAGCCACCAGGCGGGCGCGGAAGGGGCCAATGCGCCCCCAGCATTCTGCTCCAACGTGGTGATCACGTCCAAGTACACGACGTGGAACTTCCTGCCTCTGTTCATGCTCGAGAGCTTCCGGAAATTGGCCAACGCCTACTTCCTGCTGGTCTCCATCCTCCAGTGCATCAAGAGCATCAGTAACACCAACGGTCTACCGTCCAACCTACCGGTGCTGGTCTTCATTCTGGCTGTGGATGGCGTTCTAGCTGTCATTGAAGACCGCAGACGACACCTCGCAGATAAAGAGGCCAACTCGGCCCAGTGCCACGTACTTAAGGAGACGTTTACAGGCACCAGCGACGCACTCAACCGAGCTGGAGGGGTGGACGATCCGGACATTGCGCTCATGCACTGGGCGGCTCTTACCGTCGGCTCTGTGGTGAAGCTCCACAACCGAGAGACGGCCCCTGCCGATCTGCTGATCCTAGCGGTTGCAGAGCCGAATCCGAGTGAACCTGCAGGCATTTGCTACGTGGAGACCAAGAGTCTCGATGGTGAGACGAACCTCAAGCTTCGCCACGCCTGCGACGCCACTCTGCACGTGCGGACGGCGGCTCAAGTGGCTTCTCTCGCGGGTCAGCTACGCTGTGAGAACCCTAACAAGGCCATTGGACGCTTCGACGGCACTTTATCCGTCACGGAAGGAACGAAAGAGTCAGAGACCCACCCGCAGCCGATCGCCATCAAGAACGTGCTGCTTCGAGGCTGTCAGCTGCGTAACACGGACTGGATCTACGGCCTCGTGGTGAACACCGGTCCGGACACGAAGATCATGCAGAGCGCCACCGCCACGCGGCCCAAGTGGAGCTCCATTAACATGACGGTGAACAAGATGATCATCTGGCTCTTCCTGCTGCTGTGCTTCCTGTGTATCATCGCCACGACGGTGCAAGTGATCTGGCTGAACAGTAACATCGACGAGAGCTGGTACTTGAGCTGGTCCCCCAGCATCACGAGCCAGTGGTTCATCGGCTTTGGCTACTACTTCCTGCTCATGTACCAGATGATCCCCGTTTCACTGTACGTGACGATCTCGATGGTCATGTTCATCCAGGCCATCTTCATGACGTGGGACCTGGACATGTACTACGAGGAAGCAGACGTGCGTATGATCGTTCGATCCATGGGCCTGAACGAGGAACTGGGCCAGATCTCGTACGTCTTTAGCGACAAGACCGGCACGCTGACCTGCAACGTCATGGAGTTCCGCAAGTGCTCGATCAACGGCGTGTCGTACGGTACAGGAATGACGGAGATTGGCCGCGCTGCGTTGCGCCGAAAGGGGGTTGTAGTGCCACCAGAGACGGAGCCAGACCCAGCGACGCGCCGTGCCAAAATCCCGTACGTCAACTTCGAGGACGTGCGGCTGTTTAACGTGCTGGAGAAACCGATCAACGACGACACGCCGAACCGAGAAGCCGAGTTCTTTTTGCACCTGAGTTTGTGCCAGACGGTCATCCCCGAGGTGGTGGAAGGCAGCAATGAAGTGCGTTTTTCGGCCTCGTCGCCTGATGAGCAGGCGCTGGTGTCGGGTGCCAAGTTCTTTGGCTTCAGCTTTGAGTCCCGTGGCTTGGGTGTTGCCCGCGTTCGTGTGAAGCGCCCAGAGCTGATCCGCCGCTATGCGAACGGTGTGACTGGCTCGAACGCGCTGTTAGAGTTCAAGATCTTGGATGTTCTGGAGTTCACTAGTGACCGCAAACGCATGTCGGTCGTGGTGCAGTACCCCAATGGAGAGTACTGGGTGCTCACGAAGGGCGCCGATAACGTGATTTATCCCATGCTGGCCAAGGACAAGAGCGACCCTGAAATGTTGAAGGAGACAATGCGTCATTTGGAGACTTTTGGAGACGATGGATTGCGTACATTGACGATTGCGCAGCGCCGTGTGGACGAGAAGGAGTATCTGAACTGGAGCGCGCGCTTCAAGGAGGCCAACTCGTCCCTGGAAGAGATTGACAAGCGCAAGAACGGCCAGGCCAACGAGATCGACAAGCTGATGACGGAAATCGAGCGTGACCTAGAGCTGCTTGGTGCTACGGCTATTGAAGACAAGCTGCAGAACAACGTGCCCAGCTGCATTGCCAACCTCATGCGTGCTGGCATGCGCGTCTGGATGCTGACCGGTGACAAGCAGGAGACTGCCATCAACATCTCATACGCCTGCCAGCTCATGGATAACGACATGCAGCAGTTCGTCTTCAACTGTGACTTGTACCCTACCAAGGACGCGATCTTCTCGCATCTAACTGAGGCGAACGCGCAGGTCCAACGAGGCAACGGCCGCCACGCCGTGGTAATTGACGGCGAGTGTCTGGAGATAACCCTAGCGGACGAGAGATGCCAGCATGAGTTCCTTTCGTTGGCGATGGCCTGTGAGGCGGTGGTGTGCTGCCGTGTGTCGCCCAGCCAGAAGGCCGAAGTGGTGACGCTGGTTCGCACTGCCAACAAGAAGGCTCGGACACTGGCTATCGGAGATGGAGCCAATGATGTGGCTATGATCCAGCGTGCACATGTTGGCGTGGGTATTTCGGGCCAGGAAGGCATGCAGGCTGTGAACTCGAGTGATTACGCTATTGGCCAGTTTTACTTCTTGGAGAAGCTGCTGCTGCACCACGGCCGGTTGAATTACAAGCGCATGTCTATCCTTGCTGGTTACATGTTCTACAAGAATATCGTGATGGTATTGGCGCAGTACTTTTACATGTTCTGCACGGGCTCTTCCGGTCAGAAGTTCTACGGAGAGTTGGGCTTCCAGCTGTATAACATTTGTTACACTTCACTGCCTATCATCGTGCTGGGCGTGTTTGACTACGACGTGCCTTTCGAAGTGAGCAAGCACTTCCCGGAGCTGTACCTGGTGGGGCCTCGCATGGAGTTGTTCAACAACTACACGTTCTTCAAGTGGATCTGCAGTGCTGTGTACGAGTCGGCTGTCATCTTCGTATTTGTGGTCTACGCGTTCAACGAGAACTTCTCCAACGCTGGTAGTGCCCCGATGGTGCAGTACGGACTGCTGGCGTTCACTATGGTGGTTTTGGTGGCCAACATCAAGCTTTGCATGCTGCAGATGTCTTGGAGCACGTATGGAGCAGTGTTGTGGTTCGTGGGCGTCATCGCGTACCTGCCACTTACGCCAATTGTTTCCAGCTATTGGATCTCCATGTTCTCGACCGAGTACGGCAGTTTCCAGAACACCTTAGGGCAAGAAACGTATTGGATGGTGATCCCGATCTGCTTGGTCGTTTCCCTGCTCCGTCACTACACGTGGACGGCCATCTGCCGCCGGTTTTACCCGCTTCCGTGGCAGATTGTCCAGGAGCAGTATGTGCTGCACAAGGGCAAGGACCCGAGGCAGAACCGCGCCATGTCTCGTATCGACATCGAAGCTGGTGGGATCCCTGTGGTCAACGGCTTGCTGCAAGACGGCGAAACCGCCTACGTCAACTCGTCGTCTCCTACTCGTGGCTACAATGCTGTAAGTTTTGTTTGTTTCTGTAGCTGGTTGTTCGTGTAGGTTGTCTAACATTTTCACTCCGAATTATTTGTTAAAACAGGCACAGGCCCAGTTCGCTGGCAAAACTCGAGGATCTGGCAGCGGATTCGCCTTCAGCTATGACCCTCAGACTTCTCTGGCCGAGAGTTACATGTCCACACACGACGTGCGGCAATCCGCTTCGGCCATGAACGAGGCAGAACACCGCGGTCGGAGGTCCAGGGAAGACTCACGAGCGTCCGACTACGAGTCGTCGCGTTCGGCGGCTGTTGTGGACTCCACGAAGGGCTCGTCGTCTACGGGGCTGTTCGTCTAGCCGCTGGGAGGATTCCTGACACACTATCATCACCGACGCTCGTACTGTACAACGTCGACATCAATTCCCATTGCCGTGAGATTTTTTAGCCTTTGTTTTGCGTGTGAAGCTGCGAATTGGGAGCACAAGATCGTTGAAAGTCGTAGAGGAGTGCTGGTGACGGCATGTACAAAGTCTAAGCGATGTCAAAATGGTCCCGATTTCTACACTAAACTTAGTGATCTATTAACAAGATTGGCTGTCTACCACAACATCAAGGCGAGGCTAAGGGATAGCGTGACGCCAGCGACTGAACCACGAGCAGTAGCAGCACCAGAGTCTGCCGTCACATTTGGTGGCACAGTGTTGAGTGAGTTAATAGCCGACGTGCCGCTCCCGCCCTCTTCCGAACCAGCTTGGCTTGCATGTGCTGGTTCGTAGTTCCAGTCCACTAAGGACGCTGGACGGGAGAAGCTGCAGCCATCGGCGTATTTCATAGGCACGTGAAGGCACGCGTTGGAGAAGTAGGAGCTCACCACGTCCACGATGGAGCTCGGTAGGAAGCCCTGGAGTACTGGGAAGACATCGGCACCGCTCACACACTTGCCAGAGCCGAAGAGCGACTGCAGGTCGATGCCATAGGACTCGGAACTGTTGGCTGCAAGAGGCAAAGCGTCGATCCACGTCGCGAACCGATCCAGAGCCACAACGCAACCGCTGGTAGTGAACTGGTCGCTCGAAACGGCTTCAACTACGTTGCCGTCCGTGTCGTTGTACGCTTCACCCTCTGCCTTAAGACACGCCTGATCGGTGGGGACCTGCAGATCCTGGAGTAAAGCTGCAGCTCGGTCAGCTGACGTGGTGTTGGCCACCTCCCCGGAGCTCTGCAGGAACGTGAAGCCACAGCGCTGCGAACTGGTGCCGTTGAACGCCGGCGTCTGCGTCGCGCACAAGACGTCGCCCAGGAGCTGCGCCATCTTGGTGTATTGCCCTGTCAGTGTGTAGTCAAAGAGCGAGACGCTCTCGCTCTCCCAAGCAGCGCAGCAGCCATTCGACGCTGTGGCGCGCAGCGTGGCCAGCGACGGCAATAACTGCGACCGAAGACACGGGACGAAGCCGCTCACGTATAAAGAGCACATTTGTTCCACTTCTCCGTCGTCTACAAGGCTCAGACCTTCGATAAATGCGTCTGTAGCTCCACTGTCGCTGTTGCTTAAGGCGATAGAGAAGTTCCCCATCGCGTACTGCACCAATGGCGCATTTAACAGCTCCTGGGCGGCGGCGCACGTGTCGACGGCTGTGCTGGCGGCCAACGCTTGGCCTAACGCAGTGCCGTTCATATTGGCCAGACAGGAGCTGCCGGCGTCCGAGATGAGGAATTTGCTGGCTGCTGAGTCGCCCAAGAGACCCACGAACAGACCCGCGTAGTCGTCGCCGATGACGGCGCGCAGAGGCTCCAGGACCGGCGGGTTCTTGTCCGAGAGCGAGGCAGAGCACGCGGACACGAGCTTCGTCTCTCCTGCCGCTTGGTCGACCAGCAAAAGCGGCAGCAGCAACGAGAGCAGCGAGACGCGCATCGTCCACGGACGTCTCAGTAGTGCGACGGGAGGAGACCGTAGAGGTGACAAGCTGAAAGGCAAGTGCTGAACTTTTGTGTCCGTTCGTGTAGTCGTCATAGGGATGGTACAATGTACCTACCTCCTCACTTCAACTTGATGCATACAAAACCCAAGTCTAAGAGGAGTTACACAAAAAATGTGATTTAGTACACTGAATATTGCATTAAATAGAGTATCACATCTATTTGTCAGTTTTAAACATCTCCACTCCTACGTCAAAAAGTCAAGCAAATGGCCGGGAGCTCTCAAGCGGAAGCTGCAGCTGCGCGCGCCTCTCCGTACGCGGCGCCCAAGGCCTCCCCAGACGATGACGGTGACTACGATGAAGAGGAAGACACGTATCTGCTGCACAACCTGGCGGAGCAAGGGAGTGTGGACCGTTTCCGCTCGTTGTTGCCGCTTCCGTCCGACAGCTCCGAGCCTCCTCCACGTCTGAGCGTTCTCTCGAGTGAGACGAGTCTATTGGAGAAGGACGACATGGGGTTTCTACCTCTGCATGTGGCTGTTATCCACCAGCAATTGGACTGTGTGCTGCATCTTCTCCGCTACTCTCCAGCACTCACCAGCGCCATGCTGAGGCTCAAAGGAGGAGACTTTGGCACCCCTTTCCTGCACTTGGTGCTGAGGGTTGGAGC
>LGSM01000695.1:0-14229 GCA_001314345.1 Phytophthora multivora | reverse complement strand
AGTCGGCGTTGCGGGTGTTCGTCCTGCTCGACTCGGAGCTTGGAGGCAGTTACAGTCATAGTTGCAATTGCGAGAAGTGTGAAAATTGCGAGCGTGAGGACTCGATGCGGAGACTTGAGGAGCGACATTGGGGCCTTATTCAAGTTGAGAGGTGTTGAGTTTTCAAGGCTGGTTGTTTGTCAGAAGCCAAATTGGAAAGTGAGGACTTGCAGGACTTGAGATCGACATCTTGGTAAGCTTTTAGAGTTTGACTGTAGCCTTTGGGATTTGACGACTTGCACATTTGTCGTGAGAGGGGCATCAGGTGGGTGTCATTTCCCATTGTGAACGTGTTGTTGGTGTTGAGCCGTGTTGGATGCAAGCCATGTTTTTGTTGATTAAGGTGAAAGTCGCGTGGTTAAAGCTCTTGGCAATGACAGCAACTGGGACGATCCAATCTGGTCATGACATCTCCAAAAAAAATCCAAGTGGCACGCGGGCAACAAAACGTTTTTTTTCTTCTAACAGCGAGAGAAAAGTGTGTTTGGCCACCTGTGGTCAAGTTGCCGTTTGCGACCGAATCGATGAGTCGTATGCAAAGTATTTGTGGGGCCTAGCGTCCTGATTCTCCCACCTAAAGGTGTTCTTCCTGGGAGGTACATCAGTAAAGTTGCCAGCTTGCTTCTGCGGAAAGTGGCGTGCAGCCGCTGGCAAAGCCAACTTGGCATCGTCACACACCGAATTGACGTGCTTAACGAGGCTCGTCTGGAAGTCAGCGCTATTGAAGCTTTGCTGCCAACCCGCAGTGTTCGAATCCGACGAACGGAACCATCGCTACTACATGTACATGACATGTAGTACATGCACAGTGGTGTCCTACCTACAGAGAATGTGTTGAAGTTGTCAGCTTTGAGGGGGCGGAGCATCTGACGATCCTGTAAAACGAGCATGATACGCTGCGTATCATTGAAGTATCTTGGTAGCTTTGCAGTTCAGCACGTCAATCCGAGTTCTATTCGACGTGCAGAACATGTGCTGCTGGTAGCCAGCAGCTACTAGCCAGCCGGTGCCAGCCGCACTAAGCAGTTCAACCTAGAAGCACCATCCACCGAAAGAGTCTAAGTGGTGCACCATTCGTGTGCACTTCAACTAGCCGAGATCCCACTCCGTGATGGCTCAAGTATCCGCCTTCAAATTGCAATGGAGCCTCCATGCTGCTACTACATGTAGCAGACTGGTAGAGGAGTGTCCAGTGAATAGCTAACTTATTTGTGTCCATGTAAGGCAGCATCTCTCGACAGACATCCTGGCGATGAACATGTTATTTTCAGGCTTCTCAGTGGCGGTCAACTGTTAGCGCTCCGCAGTCAAACGTTGCCAATATGGTACGTACAGCGTGATGTAGGTCGGAAAGTTCAGCCTTAGTTGCACGACGATGAGCACCGCGGGAAATCTTTTGGAGGAAGATCTCAACGTGAGAATGCTGCCGGCTGGCACCCATCGCCCGGACTCCGGTGTGTAAACCGTCAGTGGATGCCATTCACTGCCGTCAACGAGTCTCGTGTGCATGGGTCCTTTAGACTCTTGTCAGTGAAATGAGGATGGTTTGCGTACTGCTGCCTACGTCGATAAGCCGTCCCAACTGCAAGGTTCTCTATCTCCAGTTACGGGTAAACGCTTTAGCCCCTGTACAGCTTCTCGGATTGCAGCAAGTTGCCAGCAACACGGACAAGTAACTCGCCCATCACACAAAGCTGCCAAAAAGATCGTCACGAAGTCCCACTGCGGTCACGCGAGCGTGCGTGGTTTTTGATGGCGATGGCTGACTGCCCGCCGGATGTGTGTCATCGAAAATCTCATTCGAATGCCATCTCCTCCCGAAGTCACCTCCTCTGTCGCCAAGGCATGACTGGCTGCTATCCAGCCACGGCAGCTGCAGGCAGATGAGAAGCCTAAAGTGCAAGCACATCCTTGCGGCGAGAAGATCTACGTTCCATGCCAAGCGCGCGCCTTCCTCTCCAGTTTCCACTTTGACTTTTGTCGTTGAAAGCAACACGTTCCCCAGTCATGTGGGCTTCTGCGTCCCGCCTCTTCGCTCTCGGTCTGTTCGTGACTCTCGCTATTGCCGTCAGCGTCACCTCCGCGACAACACTAGCCGACGCTCGTCCACTGCAACTTCACTTTACGCTCAAGCGGCCTTCCATGGAGATGTTCGGGCAGCTTGAGTTCGACGTCTTCGCTAACCCCGTGGTCTCCCCCGACCGGTCCGCTGTTCGTTACGATGGCTACGCCACCTTCAAAGAAGGCACCACCAAGCACACGATCTTGATGGTCGACGGGATCGCCTACTTCGTGACTTCCACGTCCGGCGGGCCCGAGACTGCTGAGTGTTCATCGTCGAGCTCGCTCGCGCTCTTCGACTACGTCATCCCAGCGCTCAATGACGCTACCGCGATCTCAAGTGCGACAGTCGACGATAAGAAGATAACCTGTTCGGGTGGAGACCTGCTCAAGGTCGTCCTGGGCGATGCTACATTCGTGCTCTGCGCCTCGGGCTCCTCGGGTTTTGTCGTGTACGGAAGTGACCTAGACATCCAAATCAAGTATCTGGATGATTTGGCTCCGATTTCGGCGCCCAAACTGAGTGAAGACGCGGCACGTTCGTGTGAAGCGATCGTCTCGCCATCTACCGTGACTGCGACAACACTATCGCTACTCACCGGAGCGCCCATCACATCCAACTGGGGTACGCAGGGTCTTGTGCGCTACCTGGGCCACTACTTTAGCTATGGCCGTTAACTGACAGCCGACACGTTTCTTCTTTACCGGTACCGGTAAATACATGTACAACATTCATGTGGCACTCCGGGCAGCTATCCGCTGCAGATTTCCGTACTGCTCATTAGCATTCAGTGCTTTTGGAAAAAGGCTTCCAGCGAGAAATAGTGCTACAATGTACCACAGAACTGTTGGAGTTTAGCCTGTGCTGGAAGTTCCAGCACAAAGTTCTCAACTCGCCAACTTTACCATAAACTTTATGTACCGTAATCAGGTGAGTGGAAAATACACTGGTACAGTAACTTGGATGGAGCCGAAGGCTTCAACTCAAAGTTAGGTAAAGTGATCAAGATCCAGATGCAAAATCTGCCTCCCTCGTTTCCACCCGTACAGCTGCCAGAGGACTTGATGCGTTTTTTGGGCGATAATCGTGTCTTTTGTATGCTGCAGGAAGATTGTGCTTTCATGCTTTGCGGGGTTTCTTACCGTACATTTTCATCACAAGATTGGGCGAGAAGGCAAATGACCTGTTCCTTCATTCCGTTTTTGGAGCCGTAGTGTCCACTTGCTCACTGTTACGTTCATATGTGGGGAGTCCAAGTTCTCTCCGCTGCCTTCGCCTTGTTCACCGTCGCGGTGTCTGCGAGCAGCCCACAGCAACAGGAGCGAGGACTCGAAGCGGAAGCGGGCATGTGGAGCTTCGGGTCGACAGCGTGTGAGTGCAAGTCCACTCCTCGCCCGTGTCTTTTCATTCACGGCGAGAACAACGAGAAGGAGGAAAAGGAGTTGCAGACGTCTCCTGTGAAATTCGGAGACATGGCTGACCACGCTCCGTGCTGTTCGTCCATCAAGTACGCCTCCCTCGACACAATAACTGCTCGTTGGACTGACGAGGCCCTGCAGGAGACTGTGTGCGAACACGCTCTGTCGATGAGCAGCTCGAGCGAAGCCGACAAGGGTGTCATTAAGGACACGATCCTTGTGACCCACTCGATGGGAGCATTGATCGTGGCCGGCGCGGTTGCTAACGAGAAGTGCAGCATTGACAACAGTACGTCGTGGGTCAGTATGAGCGCGCCTATGAACGGTACTATGACCTCAAACTACGCGCAGGACATTTGTACGGACGACGACACACAGGCTTTCCGAAAGATTCTGACGCTTGTTGGCAAGTGTCCTGTTGGAGCTGGGATGAAGTCGATTGCGTACATGGGCGGCAAATACAGCTCCATGGCTCTCAACAAAGCCTACGTTGCAGCACAGAAAGTCTACCGGAAGTACGTGACGGCCGCTATGTGCAGTGACGATGACATTGGCATCGTTTCCACGGACCAAGCGGGATACTTACTTCTAGGCTCCAAGGTCGAACACGGCACAAAGGAGCACGATGGTTTTGTGACGTTTGAAAGTTGCCGAGGAGGACTGCCGGCATCTCAGTTCAGCGATAGCTTCGAAGACAGATTTTACGTGTCGAAGTGCAACCACGCCGACACTGCGTTCCTGCACGGAGACAGCTACTTCCGAGAGACGATTAAGCCGGTCAGTTGGTTCCAATGTGCTCTCTAGACGCAGGGTTAAAATAAAGGGTGATATTGTGACAAATTCATCGTACCGCAATAGTATTGCAACAATACCCAACTACTACTGCAATAACCTACCTTAGCCAGGAAGAACATTCGCATGGCGCCTTCTACATTTAAAGCATAATGTTTGAGCTCTGCTGGTTATCCGCAGCAAGTTAGAATTACATGTACAGCCTTCCACAATGAAACAAAACTGTTTTATCCGTTTAAAGGTGTTTAATTAAATTGTTTTAACATTTCTGGAGTATTTCCTTTAAAACGGTGCTTTGTAAAAACATTTTTTTTTAATAGAAACGCCTATCGAATGATTGTACCATGTAGTACATGTACGTATTAGGTATCGCTCAGCGTTCCTATTACGTTCAAGATTGAAGAACGTCATGTTCAACGAGGTACATGTACATGACTGATGCCTGCAAGTTGTATTTAATCGGCTGCAACTATAATTACAGTTAGTTGTTCGGGTTTGGCCGGCCAAACTCGGCCCACTACATGTACTGCAATGCAGAAGCAAATCTCATTTCGGTGTCATTGACAACCGTGTGATACGGTCCGTATCAATTACAACTCGGCGATTTACGAAAACATCAACATCAAGGCTTGATTCAAGTGTCCGGAAACATTTGAAGGTATGCACTGTAGCCGTCCCTAGCAAACTAAGCACTATTGTTTTAAAAGTTTAAACTTTAAAAGTTACTTTGAAGTAGATTTTTTTAAATAAATAGCTATCTTGCACAAAAGTTTTTCAGCTTTTACTTGGCACATGCGCTACGTGTGTTTACGGTCCTTATTAAGTGTTTAGAGGTCCTTATTAAGGTTTTAAAGTAGTCCTTAAAAGGGTTTTTTGTGCATAACCCCGACCCAGACACACTTGAATGGTACTCCCTTCTCCGTTATGCTATCAAGGTGCAGTCTGAAGGACTGTGTAGCCCTGCAGCGGCGTCCGGAATTTAGAGATAGGGTCTGCCTAAAGTTTTATTAAAGCTACGTGAGCTCTAACGAAAATAGAAAAATTATCCATTTTTTGTTTCCAGTCGGGGACAGGATCCGCTTTTTTTTTTAGACCAGCCTTTTTTGGTGTTCTATTACATACTTAAGTAAAGGGGAACTGACATCTGGAAATATAGAAACGTGTGATTCACAAGTGTGTGAATGGCAACATGAAACTGTGCAGGGGCACCGTCTCGATAGTTTTTCAACTTGACTTTGGGATGTCATCACTGCAGTGCACCGGCTAACATGGACAGCAGCATCTATTGTGCCTCACGCAGCGCTCTGCAACTTGCAACCGCCAAGCATTCGGCACAAACCCGTTGGTCGTTCGTGACGCGAGCGCTCGTCCAGCGTGATGCCATGTGGAGATTGACCGGCGGACAGCAACATGCAAAGCAAAAGTCTCACACCACGTTTCGACAGTGACCACACAATTCTTTCCCTTCCTTCTTGCAACTCCCCTCCACCGTACGGTCAAACAGAACTTACAGTACCGCCGACAGCTGGTTACAGCTCACAACACATTTTGCCGACTAAACTCGAAAGCTGCAGTTATTATCTGCATGATGCGGTTAACCACGTATTCTCTCTGGTGCATTGCAGTCTTTTGCGTGGCTTTCGTCGTTTTCGCCACTTCCGCGGCTGAAAAGGGCAAAGGAACCGTCCACGGAGACCTCCGGACCAGCACCACGGAATGGCCGTCCTTGAAACTCCACTTCAGGCTAAAACGCGGCACAATGCAGGTGAACGGACAGCCAGAGTTCAACGCGTACGCCAATCCCGTTGTGTCTAAAGACGGACTCAGTGTCTCGTACGACGGATACGTGGACTTCACTGAAGGCTCGACGCACACCCGGTACGCGTTAGTGAACGGCATCGCTTACTCAACGACGACCACGTCCGAGACCGACCAAACCCAAGCTTCATCGTCGACATCACAATGTGCAGAAGTACGAGCTCTACCCCCATTCAGCGACATGCTTCCGGCTCTAAACGATGCTACACCGGCGGCAAATGCCACTTTGGACGGCGCCAAGATCAAATGCACACCGGGAAACTTGTTCAAAGCCACTTTCCGAGGGCTGAACCTGGCCGTATGTGCGTCTGGTTCTTCGGGAGTTCACGTTTACGGGAGTGACATGGAGATTGACGTAAAGTATTTGAAGAAGCGTGTGGAGATTACGGCTCCCAAGCTAACTGCGAGCGCGGCGAAAGACTGCGAGAAGGTCGTGAACGCCACGGCAGTGACCGAAACCACGATTGCCTTGCTGACTGGAGACGTGATCCCTGAGAGCGAGTCAAGAAGCCTGGACTTCGGGTTCGACGTCGATCTCGCAGATACAATGTGCTCCTGCCGGTCGACGCCACGCCCCTGCCTCTTCATCCACGGTTTGGGAATCGACTACGCCAAGGAAAAACTGCAGGACTCGTTCTCCTACTATTGGGGCAATTTGACGGAGCACGCGCCGTGCTGCACGGACTTTAAGTATATGATCTGGAACTCCAAGCAGGTTGGATGGAACAACGAGACCCAGCAGCAGATCTTGTGCGATCTCGCCGCCTCCGTAACGGAATCCGGATCTCCAACTGAAATTGCAGACACCATTGTCGTCACACACTCGATGGGTGGGCTAATGCTCGCAGGAGCCATCGCTAACGGGAAGTGCAGCCTCACTAACAGCAGTTCGTGGGTTGCGACGAGTCCGCCGATGAAAGGCAGTATGGGCTCCGATTTCGCCCAGGATTCTTGCGATGGAGACCACACAGTTCTAATGGAGGCTATAGGAAACATCACAGGACAATGTCCGGTGCTTGGCGCTACGTTGTCGCTGGCGTATGAAGGTGGGGAGCACAGTTTGGAGCTGGATGACGCATTTACTGCGGCCCAGAAAGTCTACCGGACTCACGTGCATGCGGCAATGTGCAGCGACTCGTACTCGGGGCTACTCTCTATCTACCAGCCGCAGTACTGGCTGTTAGGTGCTGGAATTCCTCACAAGTCGAGCGACAACGACGGTATGGTGGAGTTCCAGAGCTGTGCTGGTGGCTTCCCGCTGGATCAGTTCGGTGATCACTACCTCGACCAGTTCTACGTGACACATCTCAACCACGCAGACACGACATTCTACAACGGCGATGGACTCTTCAGTTCCGCCAAGAAACCTATCAAGTGGTTCGAATGCGTGCTGTAGAGGAGATATGCACAGTTTAGAATAATAGGCAAACCAATAATAGAGTGCATTTGCATTGGACGATTTTTTTTTTTCCAGCCTTTGTTTAGAACCGATTTTGATCCGTTTCAAGCATGTTGGACGGCAACTATTTCTGCTCGCAAAACGGTTCTCGACTTGGTGCAATGTAGGGACGCTGACAGACAAGTGTCTAACCTTCAGTCGACTTGCCCCGTAGCAGTGCAACATGGGCAGTATGAAAGGACCGAGCAGCGATATCAGCGCGAGCAGCCGCGTAGTTCCGGAAAGCGAGACAGTGATCAGAGAAGCCTCCAAGACTGTACCAGATAAAGATGAGGAGCCCGCAGGCGAAGAGGAGGCGTCACTCATGGCCAAGCTTAAATCGCCAATAGTGCACCAGGATGCCGCACAATCCATGGCAACAGACCAGAATGCTGCCTTAGGACCCGTAGTACCAGACATTGGTGGGTCGATCGCGGACGATAACGCAGGAAGCAAGAACCAACCACGCCAAACAAACGACCCAGCGATCCAGACGATAAAAGCGATTGAATTTACCGAGTCCGACAAGCATAGGAGCTGGAAGGTGATCGGCAAACTGGCGGTACTAGCTCAGTCGATGAACGCACATACCATCGACATCTATCACGATCGGAAGCTCAATACGAGCCGCTTCATGATTCACCCAAACTCCAAGGTACGTCGAGCTTGGGAAGTGACGACTGTGTGTTTGGTCCTGTATGTGTGTGTGATGGTAAGCATTTGCTGCTTTGAAAATGTAATTAAGTACTGGAACTCACTTGGTGAAATGATTTTTTTAGATCCCTTTCATCATTGGCTTCCAGTTCGTTGACTGGACCAATCTGAATGGTATGAACACGTTTATCGACGTTTACTTCATTACAGATATGGTCATGACCTTACGGACGGGTATTGTTACGAATGGCGAAGTGGTAATGGATCCCAAACGAGTAGCGCGCAAGTACTTCCATTCTTGGTTTATCGTGGATCTCATCTCGAATTTCCCTTTGGTGCTATTGGTTCCATCCTCTGGCAAGTCTCTAAAGATCGTAAAGCTTCAGAAGATCCCCAAACTCCTGCGTATTGGCCGTTTACTGAAGTACCTGCGCGAATACGCCAAGTACTACAATCTCATCGTGAGTTTCTTGGGTCTCGCCATGGGTTTACATCTTTTCGCATGCCTATGGGCTAGCCTGTTTAACGAATGCTACGATATGCACGATCAAGTTGTATGCATGGAGGATGAGGTAAGTGCGTGCTCCATGTTAGAATTCTTAAACGAATTGCCAATCTAACTCTCCTTGACTTACAGTTGGCACCAATGTATGTTCAATGTGTACATACCATTATGCTCATGTTTCTTGGAATCGGCGAAAGCACAACATACTCGAGTATTGCTAGGCTGCAAAACCCCGAGTTAAACGCCAACATCGAGCTCTACTACATGAGCATCACTGTCTTCATGTTGGGAACGGTGTTTTCGTCCTTCCTGTTTGGCAACGTGCTAGCGTTGCTCATGAGTTGGGACCAGCAAAAAGCTCAATTCCGGAATCGGATGGATATGATTAAGGCTGAGATGAAGTACTACGAACTGCCGGAGGAGTTGCAGCATCGCGTACGCAGGAATTACGACTACCTCTGGATCAATGTAGGTGCTTCATTACAGTTTTCCTATTTCGGCTAACCAGACTTTTTTGTTTTTTCGCCTAGCAACGCGCATATTCAGACATGATGCTGCTGAATCAGCCGGGTATTTCCAAGCCACTGAAGACGACCATCGCGTTGCATTTGTATAAGGACCTTTTGAAGACTGTACCGTTCTTCGCGGGGTCGGACTCGCGGTTTTTGGGTAAAGTGTGTCTTGCTTTGGAAACGGCCGTGTATCTACCCGGCGACACCATTATCTACTGCGACGATATTGGCAAAGAAATGTTTATCGTGCGCAAAGGTCTGGTTGAGATTTTAATTCCAGATCCCTCGAACTCGGATAAACGGATTTACCTGAGAGATGGCAATTTCTTCGGGGAAACAGCCCTAGTAATTGACGTGCGGCGCACTAACACGGTACGAGCCGTCAACATTTGCGACTTGAACGTCCTTAGCAAACACGCGTTTAATGAAATCGCCGCCGAGTACCCGGAATTTGGTGAACGCATGAAGAGAACGGTGATCAAGCGCCAGCTGGACAACATGAACATTCAGTCTCCCACTGAGAAGGCGAAAGTGCACAACCAGCTCACTTTGGTCGTGGAAAAGTCCCTCAAGCAGCGGCGGATGTCTGTATCACTTCGCACCATCTATCGAGCGAAAAAGCTGGGGGATAAACTCAAAGATATTGCCGACCGAGCGTCCAAACCTGTACGCCGAATGTCTCGGGCAATCGTCCCGCGACAAGCCCGCGTGGGTATCCGCCCGTCAGTGCGCGAAAATTCTCAACGCGAAGCGTCAATTGAGATGATTTCTGCTGGAGGCAGTACCCGTGACTTGGCGCATTTTTCCAAACCACTTAGCGGCTCTAGCGCTCGCAATTTGTTCCAAAAGCGGTCGACAATGACTCGTAAGAGTTCGGGGCTTTCGCGACAATCAACCGGTATAGGAGCTACGGAGGCTCCTGGTCCTCGACGAACGATTGACTCAGTCTCACGAAGACTCAGTCGCTCGGAGTTGACGATGGATCTGATCCCAGCAGCCTTGGCGGAGATCACGAATATGGTGGAGCAGATTCGACAGACAACGGAGTTGTTGAGCCTTCGAATCGGTGCTACAGACGACCTCGAGGAGGACGAGGAGGACGACGATTTCGAGTACGATGATACCTACAGCGACGATATGTCACTAAATCTGCGTGAGTCTCCTCCGTTTCCACCATTGACGGAGGAGTCAGATGAAGAGATGGCTCGACGCGAGAGCAACAGCATTGTACGACATTTGCCAATGCCTTGTACTCCCCACTTGACTAACGTTGTTTCTTGTGCAGTTCATTCCAACTGCAAATGGCTCGAGCAATAGCTCGAAAAATTCCAGTCGATTGGTACGAATACGATGACCTCTTGAAACTCGATTTCACTGTCTCATAAGCCATTGTGTTCAACAGTTTGGTGACAAGAGGGGAAGCGATCCATCGTCAACGCTAACTTCCAAGGAGATAGGGTAAATATTTGCCATCAGATAAGTACCATACACTTCCCTGGTAATATCGGTTTGAGGCAGTAATGAGAACAAGCATCCAAGTAATATTCTACATGCAGACACTCACCAGCGACGCCACTCTATTAACCGTGTCTACGAGAGGATCGTGCTTCTCACTCCTCTTCAACTTCCACCTGTGCGCTTTTATAGTCCGAGATGACGGACGCCAGCAGCATTTCTACGGTGACTGCATCCGATTTCTTTCCCTTCTTCTTGCCGTCGCCATGTGCATTGAGTTTGTCCAAAATCTTGTGGTTGAGTTCCGTCTTGGACGCGCCGAGTTTGAAAATGTCATGGTCAACTGTATTCTCCGACACGAGTTTGTAGATCGACACAGGCTTCGTCTGGCCAATTCGGTGGCAACGATCGCACGCCTGCTCATCGGCAGTCGGGTTGAAGTCCAAGTCGTGCAAAACGACAGTATCTGCAGCTGTAAGGTTGATACCGAGACCACCAGCGCGCGTAGACAGCAAGAAGACGAAGATGTTTTTATCTGCGTTGTATGTATCGATGAGTCCTTGTCGCTCCTGGACATCAGTCGACCCATCCAAACGCAAATAACGATACTCCATGTGACCCATGAGAACTTCCAGCAAGTCCAGAAGCTTGGTCCACTGAGAGAAGATAAGAACGCGGTGGCCCTCAATCTGAAGCTTCGGGAGTAATGTTCGCAGGTAGTCAAACTTGGCTGATGCCAGAAGAGTCTCCATCGGTAATTGGAGCTTTTTTAACTCGTCGATCCCTTGGTACTGCACACAGAGATCATGAAGCTCAAAGTCACTGTACGTCTCGAGTTCCTGCCGCACTCTGCTCATGGAGCACTGGTTCCCGAACGCCTCAGCTCGATGCAGGCATCTGCTCATCGTCTCCAAAACCTCTTCTGACACAAAGTGTCTACGGAGCAGCACTGGGTGGTTAGCAGCTTTTCGCAGTTGCGTGAAAATTGCCATGGCGCTAGGCTCTCCTTTAGAAGGCCCAGCGTACGGATTCGTCAACATACGCAGCTTGCTATCGGCCTTGTCTTCCCTGCTCTTGTTCTTCTTGCGCTCCTTCGCTGCAGCCTTTTGAGCAGCTTGTGCTTCTTTGCGCTTGATGACGGATTCAAGCAAGCTAGAGTACGCCTTGCGCTGCTCCTCGCCAACCTTTACGAGCTCAATGGACACCGTTTTTGGCACCAGCTGACTCAGCACGTACTTCTTTTCACGCCGAAGGATGAAGGGGGCCAAGATCTTCCGCACTTTGTCACACTTCTTCTGCTCGTTCCCATCGAAAAAACTCAGCAATTCATCCGAGCCGTGGTCGAACATCCGGGGCATGAGGAAGCTAAGCATCGTCAGCAGTTCGTTGAGCTTATTTTGGATCGGAGTTCCGCTCAGTACTAACCGGGTGCGTGCACGCAGCGCCGTAATGCGCTTGAACCGCGATGTGTTGGAGTTTTTAATACTGTGACCCTCATCCAAAATCATGTAGCCGAACTGGAAGCTTCGCAAGAACGAACGCTCCTCTTGGCACGTATCGCGCTCGAAATACGCGTAGGTGGTGAGCATAATGTCAAAGTCGTCACTGGTCAAAGTGTCCTCCATATCACGGCGATGGTCTTTTGATCCATGGTACTTGACAATACGCAGCTTTGGTGCAATCCACGAGAACTCGCGTGTCCAGTTGTTCAGAACACTTGCAGGCACAACAACCAGATGAGGTCCGACAGCGCACTTGTCCGATTCCTCCAAAGATTTAAGGAGAAGCAGGAACGAAATCGTCTGCACGGTCTTACCGAGCCCCATTTCATCCGCCAAGACACCAGACACCTTGTTTTCGTGGAGTAGCAGCAGCCAGTTGACACCCACTACCTGGTACGGTTTCAGCTCGAGCGTTTCGCAGATGTCCGGGATATCTGCTTGGGTCACCACGCGACGATCGCCTCCATTAATCGAAGACAAAGACATGTGAACTGCCTCCTCTTCATCTGTAGCGTCCCCAGGCGATGTGGATGGACTCGACGGTGCTGACTTAGTTGAATTGCCCGACCAGTTCCGCACCGACTGCCTTAATTTCCTTGCAATTCCTTCGCACTCTTCCAGTAGCTGTCCGACTTCGTCATGGGATCGAGAATAATGTTCGTCTTCTTCCGAGTCGTCGTAATCATTGCGGTCTTCGTACGTAAATCTCCTGGATGGGGTCGATTCCGTGCGTCGCTTTGCCCTCCCTTCCTGCTTCCTGCTCGTCCATCCGTCTGAGCCAAGGTTACTCTTCCCCGACTTGTGTTTCTTGACTCCACCGCGCCCGAAAGCTGCCATCCAGTCTTTAGCAGCAGATGTGGATTTCTCCAGATCTTTCTCGAACACATCGTCTTCTCTAGGGGATGATACGTCCGAGTCCTCCGCCAACTCCTGCATTTTAGCACCTTTAGTGCCGCTGGACTCAGCTTCATCATCTGATTCGACAATCGCCCGAGTGCGTTTGCCACGCCGCCTCATCGACGGCGCCAGTTCTTCTTCCTCGTCTTCAACGTCTTCAGCTGTACTGGTATCCTCCACTTCCACAACTTCTTGCTCCTGTTTCTTCTCCTTCTTCTTAAGACTTGGTCTACGAGCGAAGAACGAGGACACGAGCTTGGGGGCTTTAGCTCGGGGGCGACTGGACGCGGCGGAGGTCATCGTGATCCTTGGGACGCGCGTGGGCAGCACATTTAACGCCATCTTGGGCGGCATCGCGTCCACATCCACCACTTCGTACTTCGTGAGCGTCCCATTGGCGTAAAAGCCGTCGCGCAGGCCCAGCAGCAGCACGTCGCCCTGTCGCAGGATGCTCTGCTTGGTCTGCTTTGTAGCCACGATGCTCGTCTTTCCGCAGCAGCGCAGCGCCACCTTGGGGCCACTCAGGTACACGGCTCCTTTGCCTGCACACACTTTTTCTTCGGCGCCGTCTACCGTCAGGCGGTACAGCTTGCCGCTCACGCTCTCCTTCACCCCCAGCGCCATCGGAAATGAAGTTTTACCGCCAGATTTTCACTGGCGTTGGCGCGCATTTGGTTCGAGGACGCTACTGGGACAGTTTATATCGGACAGAACGGGATTGGCTGAAATCCAAATGAGAAGCCACAAAGCTATTTTTCCCATTTCCAAAATCCATCATGTTTCGAAGGTAAGTGCATGCATGATGCTGACTGTGTTGAGGCGGTGAACGTTGCGTGGAGCTTGTAATGCGGAGATTGGTGTGAAGCTGCCAATGGAGAA
This sequence comes from Phytophthora multivora, assembly GCA_001314345.1. Taxonomy (NCBI): domain Eukaryota; phylum Oomycota; class Peronosporomycetes; order Peronosporales; family Peronosporaceae; genus Phytophthora; species Phytophthora multivora. Next base: position 258 of record LGSM01000695.1, on the reverse strand, counting down.
GCTACACAGCTATAGCTGCAACAGTCTGGAAACGACGCGGCAACGCTGGTCCACCGCAGTTCGCGATCTTTTGTTCCGGAGTCGCATGGGAATCCCCTCCTCAGTGCCTGGGATCTCGGTGATGAAGTTTGCCTTGGGGTCCGTGTTCAGGGATGCCGAAAAATATATTGACGGGAAATACAATTCAATAAAATTGATAAAATTATTTATTTCAAGCATGGATGGCCAAACGTAAATTATTTACGAATTTAGCCAGAC
>LGSM01000694.1:0-14243 GCA_001314345.1 Phytophthora multivora | reverse complement strand
GGGGAGAATTGAAGGCCTGCATGAAGCTGGCCTTAGTGCCCGAGACATTGCCCGCGCCACGCAGCGTAGCAGAGACACCGTCAGCCGCATCATCTCCCCCGCCCCTCCTAAATCTCACAAGTGCTCAGGCCCTCTCCGCACCCTCACCGACCGCGAGACCCGAAGGCTCGTCCGTACAGCGGCCAAGGGCTAGCTCTCAGCGGCCAAGATCAAGACCCAGATGCAGTTGTCCGTCTCGGTGCGCACCATCCAGCGCACCCTGGCGAGGGTGGACTGGTTGGTGTACACCGAGATGGACAACACGTTGCCGCTCAAGCCCGAGGATATTCTGGCATGCAAGGCGTGGGCCAGAGTCATGCTCGTGCGGAAAGACGCTGGGTCCGTCTGGGACTCCATCATCTTCTCTGATGAGAAGAAGTGGAACCTTGACGGACCCGACGGCTTTCAGGACTACTGGCGGGATCTAAGAAAGCCTCCGCGCCAGACCAAGAGGAGGCAGGCTGGCGGTGGATCGGTTATGGTATGGGCGGCGTTCAACTCGTGCGGCAAGTCACCGCTGGTGGTGCTCACAGGGAGGCAGAACTCAGACGACTATATTTACACTATGTCTGAGAACCTCCTCCCCTTTGCCCACCTCAACTACGGCACTGATTTTATTTATCAGCAAGATAATGCAAGCATCCACACATCCCAACGCACCAAGGATTTTTTCACAGAGCAGGAAGTGAAGGTTCTAGATTGGCCGTCAAAGTCCCCAGATCTGAACCCAATAGAAAATTTGTGGTCTGTCATGAGTAGAAGAGTGTATCCTAATGGAAAACAATTCGATAACGTGGCTCAGTTAAGAGCCGCGCTCTTTGAGCCATGGGATTCTATCCCAACTGCTCTCTTAGTTTCGCTCGTCGAGTCGATGCCACGCCGATGCGTTGAAGTAGTTGACCGGAAAGGGAACAAAACTCATTACTAAATTACAATAATTCTGTTACACTTGGTTTTAATATGGAATGGGGTGGCCGATATCATTTGACGCATGACCAAAACCACTATGTTGTATGGTAGCCACTAGAAGGACAGCGAAATCGCGTGCGTTAGCACAAGAGGCGTATTTCTACCTATCACAGCACAAACATATCTAAATAGCAGGTCGGAACTCCAAAAATTGATAGAGTTGTGGATCAAAAAGTAGGTGGCCGATCGAACCTGTCGTCGAGTGTATCCTACCGATGGGGAGTAAAGATTTAAAATTAGGATTGGGGTTTTAACCACGCCGGTCTGGAACCAGTTACCGCTAGCTAATAGTTCATCAGTTTTACAACAGAAAAATAAAAACAAAAATTTCCGTTGTTGAGGGTTAAGAAATGTCAAACCTAAAATCGAAATTCCAACCCTGGTTCACCGAGAAACCAACCAATCAGAAGTAAGGAAAGCGAACCTTGAGAGTTACCAAAACTGGTTCTTCGTTTAAGTTAAGGTTTATAAACATAAACGAGAGGGATTTCGATCCTGAATAAAATATGAGCCTAGTTCCTGATTCTGACGGGCTCTGATAAATTATCAGAGCTACAGTTCTGATTCGGTTCATTAGTCGTGAAGTTCATCCGGATAAATTTAAGTTATCCGGACACGTCGGGTTCTTCAAGTGTGTTTGACGTCTTGAACGTCAACGTCAACCGGGATCTTCAGCGTGACCATCACTCCGGAATCTCCCCGCCATGCTGCAAGCCTCCCGCGCTCGTGCGGCCCCGCTGCGCCGCGCCTTCTCCTCCGCCGGCTACGTGCAGGACACGATCATCCCTACCTTCCACTTCCAGAAGAGCCTTACCCGTCTGCCGATCCCTAAGCTCGAGGACACGCTAAGTCGCTATCTAGCGGCCGTTGAGCCCGTTGTATCCCCAGACGAGTTGAAGCAGACGCAGCGCGCTGTTACGGACTTCCAGAAGGGCGTGGGGCCGCAGCTGCACCAGGCGCTAGTGGATCGGGACGCTGCGAACAAGCACACGTCGTATATCAACCAATGGTGGCTCGAGATGTACCTGAACGACCGCCAGCCTCTGCCTATCAACTACAACCCGCAGATCAAGCTCAAGATGGACCCCGTGCCTGCCAAGAACTCACAGAGCCAACGTGCGGCGTCACTGATTGCGTCAACTGTCAGGGTACATCGCACACTCAGAGACAAGAAACTGGAGCCCGATATCTTCCACACCAAGCCGGCTACAAGCAAGACGAAGGCTTTCCAGCACTTCTGCAAGTTCCTACCAGAAAGTGTGAGCTTCTACGGAGCTGCAGCAATGGGAGCGTACCCGCTGGATATGTCGCAGTACAAGAACTTGTTCTCTAGTACGAGGCTGCCGAAATTGGGGCAGGACGAGCTCAAGATCTCTCCTGGATCGAAGCACGTGGTCGTCCAGAGAGGAACTAAGTTCTACACGTTCGACGTTTTGACAGCTGATGGTTCAGCAGTATCGGACGAGCAGATTCTTGCCAACGTAGAGGCCATCTTGGCTAAACCACTGACCAAGAGCTCTCCTGACGAACCTGGAATGGGGCTCATGACGACCTTGAACCGTGACGCGTGGGCCAATGCTCGTCAGAAGCTCGAGTCAAGCAGTGTTAACAAGGCAACTCTCGAGCAGATTGACAGCGCACTGTTCGTTGTATCTCTGGAGCACGAGTCACCCGAGACGCCGGAGCAGGTGAGCAGCACGTTCTTGAAGGGCGACGGCACCAATCACTGGTTCGACAAGAGCTTCCAGTTGATTGTCGCTGCTAATGGCACGGCGTCGGTGAACTTTGAGCATGCGTGGGGTGATGGTGTGGCTGTGCTGCGCTACCTCAATGAACTGTACGGCGACAGCGTCAAGTACCCAGTGCTGAAAGCGAGCAGCCAAGCAAAGCCGAAGGAACTTGCTTGGGATGTCAGCGGTGAGACGAAAAAACTGCTCAACGAAGCGAAGAAGACGTACGACAAGTGGTCATCAAGTTTGCTGGTTGCGTGTGCGGAGACTCCGGTGACGCGTGCTGTTGGTAAGCAGTACGATATCGGCACCGACGGTCTCATGCAAATGACCATCCAACTGGCGCACTTCAAACTGCACCAGAAGTTTGTGGCCACCTACGAAAGTGCCAGCACCGCTGCGTTTAAGCACGGACGCACTGAGACCGTGCGCAGTTGCACGAACGAGGCTGTGAATTTCGTCCGCGCCATGACGAACGCGTCGGCGTCTGATGGCGAAAAGGCTGCTGCGCTGCGTGCGGCTGTGACGAAGCACAGCGAGCTCACCAAGAACGGCGTGATGGGCCAGGGCTTCGACCGACACCTTTTCGCACTGCGTGCCATTGCGGAACTACAAGGTTTGGATGTGCCAGAGTTCTACACGCTGCCAGCCCACCAAATTATGAGCAAGATTATTCTGTCCACCAGCACCCTCTCTAGCCCCGCACTCGAGGGTGGCAGCTTTGGTCCTGTGAACGAAGACTGCTACGGCATTGGCTACGGTATTGAGAAGGAGGGCTCTGCTTTCCAGCTCTCCAGCTACCGTAAGGACCTTCCTCAGCTGAAGGAACTTCTGGTCGAAAGTCTGATCGATATCGAGCGCCTGCTCGCGGACACCACCCCCAAGAAGTAATTTGTGAGGAAAGAAACAAAACGGTGTGAAGGAAAGAAATTAACAAAGAGAACCGAAAATGCTGTCGCTCAATAAAGCCACGCTTGAATGTGTTTATGCGTGAAGAATGGTCCTGTCATCAACGTCTCCGTTGTTGTTTTGGACTACGCGGACGCCCAGAGCTGGAAGCGCTTGTGGGGCGCTCATTACCACCTCGCTTGGCTCCTGTCACAGCACTAGCGTTGGAGGCAGCAGCACCACGGGTGGTACTTCGGTCTCTCCAAGCAGAACCACCCGCACCTTGCGCATTTCCTCCTGAAGCCTGGCCTCGACTTCTGGTGTCTCGTGTGTTACTGTTATCGCCTGCGTTGTTGCGGTCGCTGCGCCGTGGGGGTGGCTGTTGAGCGTCACGAGAGTTGTGGTGACTACGACTACGGGACGATCCTTCACGGCCACGGTGGTCATTGTGGTGCTGAGATCCACGACTGACGGATCCATCTCGGTGGGGGCTGCCTGCCCCTCCTTCAGTCTTTCCGTCACCTCCAGTTGCCCCGTCCTTCTTGCTCTTCCACGGCAGGGCTTCTTCCGCTACGGGTTCTACTGTCTGGGTCCGGAATGAGACAGGTTCCTTGCCAGGTTCGTCGAAGGCCCAGTCCCGAGGTTCAGGTTCCTGTTCATTTCAGAAAATAACATGTCAGTCCGCTATGACTGACATATCGTCTGTAGCGCATACGATACGCACAATTTCCTTAAAGTACTCGTGCTCCAGCGCTTCTTTCGCCGTAATACGCGTTTCAGGGTCTGTATAACACCACAGTTAGAAAAAGCTTAATAACAACAATTATATCACACGCACCATATTCAAGCAACCTGGACAGCAAGTCTAGCAAAGCTGCCCCAGCACGGCCTGGTCCAACCTTGACAGCATTCTTCAACTCCGACTGGGTGGGGTACTTGCGTTCACGTCCCATTTGCACCAGATGGTTATATTCAGGCAGATTATCCAGTCCTTCCCACGTCTGTGGTGTCGGCATTCCCAGCACTTTAAAGATCTTGTCCAGCTGATCCTTCTGGAACGGAGCATTGGATCCCTCCACCTCCTTGCCGCAAAACAGTTCACGGGTATTAATCAGCTCTGCAAAAATGCAGCCGACGGCCCATAAATCCACCGCCTTGGTGTAATGCTTGGTCCCCAGCAGTAATTCCGGCGCACGATACCAAAGTGTCACCACCACCCGTTCGACATCTGAAAGAGCCTTAATTGGCTCCTTGTAGATACGTGCCAGACCAAAATCTAGAAGCAACAAGCACGGTATCAGCTCTTCCACCCTTGCATAACAGTAAAACGACTGCTAGAACTGTACCTGCTAGTTTAACTTGCCCTCGTTTGCGTCCATGGCCGACCACCAAAATGTTTTGCGGCTTCATGTCTCGATGCATGACCCAGGCGTCGTGCATGTAGTCCACACCTTTAAGGATCTGATACATAAGTGACTTGCGAGTGTACTCGCCCAGCGGCTTCTGCTTGCTCTGCACGATAATGTCGTGTAAATCGTGGTCTCCGTACTCAAATACCAGCGCCAACGTCTTGTCCCGCGGGTCCACGTGGACGTCATGGAGGTGCATCACGTTATCGTGGTGTAGTTCACGCAGTAGTTTAATCTCACGGACTGTAGCGCTAGACAGCACCACGTCGTTCTTGCCTTCTTTATGAGGTTTCACCAACTTGATGGCGAACGTCATGGGCTCTTCGTCTTCTGCAGCGTTCGATCCACCCGATCCCCCGCTCGACGGACGTGGCAGTAATGCGGAAGAATAGGCCTCGGCCTTGAACACTATACCATACGTACCCTCACCGATCTTGCCCAGGATGCGGTACTTGTCCGTGAAGCTCTCGGGGCGCCGCAATGCGGAGCGTCTCATTGCGGAATGAAAAAGCAAGTGATAATGTGCGCTTACACACAATTCATGTGCGCAACACGTAATTGATGTGCGCAACGTGATGTTGAACACAGTAAAGAAACGGGCTGAGGTTGACATAATTCCTACATATTCATTTTGCAGAGGTCATGTGAGTGCAGGTCAATAATAAAACCTTGTCAAATGGAATTTCTTTCGCATATTTTAAATTGAGACAAAAACATATCAGTTCCCACAGGGAACCTACAGATTCATTCACCTATAGCGAAACGCCATTCCACAAACACACAAGCGAAGAGCGCAACAAACGTACCTGAATTGTACCATGAAGTACTTGGAAGAGCCGCAGCTCTCGTGGCTCAACTCGGTGCTGGGCAGCTACGAGATCGGCGACCGCGTGCTCAACGGCAAGCTCGAGACCTATTCGTGCAAAAAAGCAGGCAGCGACAAGCGCCTGGCCAAGTCCCTGGAGCTTTACTACCAGCAGGAGATCGAGGCGGCCGCCGACCTGCTGGGCTCGTCCCCCCTGGGACCCATCGCGGCCCCCTCCACCCGTAAACTCCTGATCAACCTCATCTCCACCATGAACGCCAGCTTCCCGGACTACGACTTCAGTGCGGTCAAGCCTGAGCAGTTCCGCAAGGAGCCGGACTTCCGGATAGCTCTGCAGCGCATTAACCATGACCTGGCTGAACTGCTAGAGGCCGAGAGCAACGGATTCGTAGAGAAGATGTGGGAGGCCATTGCAGAGGCCATTAAGCTCGAGGAGTGCGACGTGTACAGCTACATCCCGGACATGGACTCGGACCCGTTCTCGGATGGGAACTTGTACGTACTTATGGGGTATTTATGGGTTATTGTACTGTACTCACGGGCAATGTGTACTGTACGCAGGTGGTCGTTCAACTATTTCTTCTACAACAAGGTGCAGAAGAAGGTGCTGTACTTCACGTGTCTGTGCAAGGGGTGAGTGCTGTGAAAGTTTTTTCTGGTCGTACAATGCTCTGGTGTACTCACAACAAATGTGTACGACCAGACTGACGTACGACAGTGATATGGACGACGAGACCATGGACGAACCTGCCGCAATGGACGACGACGGAGAAGACGCCATGGAGGACTACTTCGGCATGTCTCCGGACTGGTACGACGGCATGTGAGACAAGGATATAACGTTACTGGAGACTGATCGTACTGATGTGCTGCACAGGGAAGACGGCTCGTAAATTTGTACGCACGCCCCACTGTGAACAACGCGGAGCCATCACGTCCACGTTTCCCCTCTCACTGCAGCGCGCCGTATCCTGCAGGACTTGGAAGCTTCGCTTTATCCTTCCATCCTCCACTTCTCGTCGTGCGGTATCGCTTTCTCCCTCTTTTCGGAGCAACGAAAGCAGCCACGTTCGCCCCACAGGGCTGGACAAGCAGTCGGAGGGAGCGGCTCCGCTGCTGCTTCAATGCTCTTCTGTATTATTGGTTAATGTACGCTCTACTTTGCGCTGCATACTGCATACTATCCGTAGCTCCATAGCCTTTGCTAGTAGTACTTACCAGAGCTGACAGTTTTTCAGCGATACGGCAGGGGTTCGCGGACCGAGAAGCTGTTGGCCACGCCAGCCACTCCACCCACCGTGTTGATCTCCCGTTTCACCACTTGGAACTTCCGTGCAGATGTTCCAGAGCTGCTAGCTGTACTGGGTCTCGAGATACTGGGGGCTGGAGACTGAGGAGCTCGGAGCATGGACGCACGCGGAGAAAAAGACGAGTTGGGGCGTCTTGGTGTCGTCAAACGGTCTGGAGGTGCAACGACGCAGCTATTTGACATTAAATTCGCGCGTGGAGATGCAGACTGGGATCTTCTCGGTGTATCAGGGTCGACAACCTGCGTCTGGATCGACGCTAAAGACTCGTGCCGCCGTAATTGAGTGAGTTGTTCCGCGATCGCTGCTTTCTCGCGGATTTCTCGTGTCACTTGCTGCTGCAGTCGACGGATTTCGTTCTGGTAGTGGCGTGTGGAGTTCAGGTACTGTGTTTCCAGTCGCTGTCGGTCCGTATCATTGATAGTCACTGCAGTTTGGGGGCGTGTGTTGATATCCGCTACGCTGTCAGTGTCACTCGTACTCTCAGGTACAGCTCGTGCACCGGGGAAGATAGCTGGAAGCCCTTCATCATCGTTATCAGGTCGGTTGTAAGTAGCGGACAGCGCCCGGACTTTAGCTTCACGTTTTCTTTGCGCAGTTTCCTCCGTTTGCTTCTGCGCTGTCGTCCACTTCACTTGGAAGAACGTTTTCTCCTGCGTCAACTTGCTCAAGTTGCTCTCCAGTTGTTTCACGTAAGTCTGCAATTGCTCCACCTCGTTCCTTTGAAGAGCTTCAGCCGTGGTAAACCTCTGTGTGATCAGGAGTTCACGTTCACGGGCAGCTGTTTGAGTCTGATGCTGCATATCTCCGAGTGCTTGGACCTTCAAGAGCGCTTGCTTCATGGCTGCGTTCTCGCTCTTAATCCGGACGATGTCCTGCTGCCCTCGCAGTAAATGGGACACGGAACTCTTCGTCGTTGACGGGATGGAGCCCGAATAGTCCAGGAGCTGGTCGATAAACTGCGAGTGAGCGCCTTGGATCACGGACTGGAGCTCTCGTTGCATGGTTGTGCGGTATTCAGCGAACTTGTGCTGCTTGTTCAGCAGCTCCACGTGCATTGCCTGGAGCTTCTCGTTGTACTCGGCATTGAGTTCACAGCGCAGCATCTGTTGGTCCAGTTCCCTTCGTGCCTCCAAGACTCCCAGTTGCTTCCGAAGAGCTTCCACTTCGAAGTACAAGTGGAAAGCGTGGTCTGCTGCGAAAGCTTCGCGTCGGATCCGCTCCCCCACTTTGGCTTTTGCCCATCGGCTCTCAATCTTCTCATTATGAGCACTAGCAGCTTGGAATTGGGCGTTAAGTTGCTGCATGGATGCATTGTGGAGATCAAGTTGCTGTTTGTTGTGGCTCACGCATTGGATGGTCATATCCTGCAGGAAGCGGGACATTTCGGCAGCTGGAACAACGAAAACAGGCTCTGGTTTACTCCCTGTCGCACTTTCAACGCTGGAAACCCTTTCTTCATGGTAATATCTGCTCAGGTTTAGCAGTGAAGTCGACATTGAAGCAGGTTGTGGACTTCTTGTGGGTTTTCGAGACGTTCGTTGGTGCTCTCGATGTGTTTTTCGGTGGAGAAGGAAGTTCTTGTACTGCTCTTCCAGCTCCTTCATGTCTGCCATCACCCACGTGAGTTCTAAGGACAAGTGGAGATACTTCAATTGCTCTTCGATACTGCTTAATGGCGGAAGCACCAGCAAACCAACATTACAGAACTGGGCAAGCGCAGTAGCTGCTCCCATTTGAAGACTGCGGGTCGCATACGATAAATCTTTTGGTGAAGAGGCAGAAGCAGAAGCAGAAGCAGATCCAACGTTGAGCTCAGAGCCAAGCAGACGCTTTTTCATGTGAAGGTTATCTCCACCGACAACCTGTGAGACTTCATCACCCACGGGATTCCATACTGTGAGGTGGAAGCGTTCCCACAGCGCATCCAGAGCCATCAAAGCTTCATTCTCTGCAGTCTGTCGACTTTTCTCTAGACGCAAAGCAGCTCGGCAGTTCTCGTCAACGTAAATCCGGTGTATCTGCAGTAAACGCGTGATTTCTTCAATGTACGCGCTGTCCTTGGGCTCGTACTTGCCTATAGCGTCTTTAAAAGCCTGCCATTCCTTCTCGTACTCCAGTGGTCGAGCTTCACCGAACCAAGCTTGCTCTCCAGTCTTCACAAGCTGTCTCAGTTGGTCTTGAACATCTTTCACTGTGATTTTATCCAAGATTACCTGGAATTTTATCAGTAATTGTCGACGCTTTCGAACACCGAAGCGGACATTTTTCTGGTACGTCTGCAGTAACGCGAAGCTGGACGTGCATCGTATCATACGGATCGAATGTTCAGTGATCCCCTCAAGCGCCGAGTAAACTTCTTGGCGTAAAAGTGAAGCGTACTGCTGGCTTTGTAAATTGTCTGGATGTGTATGAAACAAACCCGTCGCTAGAGCAGCTTCCGAGCTCAATTTGCTTGTCAATTGGTCCAGTAATTGGCGGATTCCATGGTGATACAGCGTCTGCCAACGCTCCAGTCGACTTAACCCTGCAGGCAAGTTGTTCGGGTCTCTCGGAACTTTGATCTGTCGATGTTTTCCTAAATTTGATCGAAAGCGAGACCCGCAACGTATCCGCAATAGGTTCAGGGAGCAGTTCAACTGGTGGAAAATGGACGCCAAAGAGCGTACAGTTCCCTCTCGATACTCGTTCAGCCGTGTGGCATGCGCGCTGGCCGTTCCACTCGCGTCTCGAGTTGCTTTATCGTAAGTTGACGTTGTTCCAAACGTTTGGAGTAAATTTCGGAAGGACGGGATATTGTGTAGCAAGGTCTGCTGGATATCTGCCTCGATATTTCGCTTCGTACGCGGATTCGAAGTCGAAGAGGTGCTAGATGGCGGTGTCAGTAGAAGCTGCTCCACTTTAGGTCGCTCGTGGATCTGTAGATCCACTTTAAGTTGGTGCAATTTAACCATCAGCCACTTGGTCAGTCCTGAAGGCTCTTCATCGCTTGGATTTTCCGTTATAAAGGCACATCGAGAGCGTGTAGCTGGACTCAATTGCCTCATGAGCTTTTTCTCATTACGAATACGTTGCAAGTGCTCATTCAGCGTCAAAAGTAGCTGTGAATGAGAGCTTTCTTGGTCCAGATATTGTCCACACGACTCCATATCCACGTCTAAGTGGTATCCGGGTTGTAAAACCGCAAAAGCTGCTTTTAACCCGTCACTTTGATCTGGCGCTGTGGTAAAACCTTCTTGCAGCTGCTGCTTGAGGGTTTCCAGTCTTTTCCAGTACGGGAAACAGCTCGTTCGCATCTCTTCCGTCATTTTGTCGGCGATTTCTTTGGCGTATTTGGCTCGAACCGTGTTGAGGTCCATGGATACCAGCGTTTTATCTGCTGATTCTGGTAAAAGGGAGCTGGCTAAACACACGTACGGGTACGAGGCTGCGAATTCGAAGACGTCGGCTCCAATTGTATCTTGGAGCTTTACGTGCACTTGAAGGTGGGAAACATACTGTAGTTGAAGCTTCAGCACGGAATCTCTCCAATTTTCCGAGTATTTCGCCTGAGTGGCGATATCATCATCGTTTAAACTTTGGAGGGAGTTTAAAAGCCACTCGGACGTGGATTTACTATCATCAATAGACTTGGCAGATGCAGACAAGGGCGTCTCCAACTCAATCGCAATAGATTGAAGGGACCGAGATTGGTCACACTCTCCATAGGCAAAGAAGAAGGCCAGATATCGTGATTTCCCCGCAGCATCAAGAGCCGAAGCCTGTTTAACAAAGCCAAAGTGGAATTGATGGATTTTTTCCAGTAAATTCGCTTCGTAGACGGATTTCGCCAGCTTTTGGCGCCAATCTTCGAGTTCCAGAGCCTTAGCAAGGCATTCAACGAGAGATCGCTGTCCACTTGCCAGTGTCCGGCATACATCGGACAGTAATTGAGGAGGTAGAACCAGTTGCCAGCCAGTTCCAAGCTGTAAATCCCCAGCAGATCTTTCAAGACTCCGTACTGGTCGGCCAGGAACCTCCAGCTTGATAATTAACGACCACGTGGCCAACGTCTGCTCCAATAAAGCGTGCTGGAGGGCGTGGAAGTCTCCGATACAAGTGGGACTGAACCATCTCGCATCAGCTTCTCGTACAAGCTCATCTTGTTGCCTATACAGCAGAACTAGCGCTTGTCTGCCTAGAATCTGTCGACAAATCCACTGGTACTGTGCATCAGTATCGTCACTGACCGTGAACTCTTGAAGGGGACTCCACTCGAACTGATTAAAATGCTGCTGGATATTTAGGATAAGGTAGGTTTGGAGTTCCAGTAAAATCGTTTCAGCCACGTAGCTCTCAAAGAAATACGCGTGTGAGAAGTCAAGATACGGCCGACGTTGCAGCAGAGGCAGTAGAATATCTGTCAAGGGCTCTGGATCCTCTGCTGTGAGGCCTAATTCGCCGAAATCTTGGGTTCTAGGGGCGAATTGAAGCCCAATTTCAAGTAATTTCTCCACTAACTGCACCTTGGTTTGTTGGAACGCTACTTCACAGTCGTAAATATCGCCAAGCACTTGCAATCTATCGATCGTAGCCACTGCAGAGTCCGCTTCATTGTATCGTTTCCGTGGAGAAGAAGGAAGACTGTCGTATTCCTGTTTAAAGATGTAAATGCTCGCCATTCTTAGCATCTGAAGCTCCAGCACTTCCAAATCGTGTCTGGCTGTAGCGAAGATGAATTCTTGAGGCTTTTCATCCTTCGGATCCTCGCCAACGTCTTTCTCCGTCCTCATAACGATATAATCTCCATTTTCACATTTTGTCACTTTCCAATGGGATATTTCACCTGGATAAAGCTGGATAAAATGAAGATAATTCAATAATCGCAACAAACTCAGTCGTTTGGCTCTACACGAGGCCACACGCAGCACATAGAGAGCGTAAAGAGCGTCTGAATCCCACAAACCCGTCCAGTCTTCACCTTTATCCTCCACTTGGCGCTGATTATCCAGTGTACTTGTGCCTCCCGCAATATCCACTTTAGCCCTAGTCATGTGGGCTCTTGAAAGCGCCTCCAGTCTCACTCGAAGGTATCCCGTATCGTCCAGACTGAGTAGTTCCCACTCATTAGCAAGCAGTGAATCAATCTTATGGTCATTACGAAGCGCACTCAACGTTTCTTCAATAGGCGCAAAGCCTGGCTCACAATATCCAAGATATCCTTTCTGGATAAGCTCCCACCGCGAATTCCTCGTGTACGTGTGTACGACCGTTTCCAGGCCGATTTCCAAGGTCCCATCTGTGTTAATAGCGCTGTCTGCTGGGAAACTCGTGACTACAGAAGATAGAAGATCATCTGCCCCTTGTCGAAGCGCAGGATAATCCTGAGTTGGCAGATAATATCTCATCGCGAAAGCCTTGAGCTCTGCGGTGAAGTGCGCAGTGGACAGGATGAACAACGGACAGTGCAAATGGTCCGAACTCTTAGTGTTCTTCGCCTTCTGCTGGTGGATAAGTGCCAACATGCGCTGTCTGAGATGGAAACGGTGGCTTATAGGGAGGTACTTTAAGCGCGTACAAAATCGTTCCAATACGACAGCCTGTTGATGCTTCAAGTGGTCGAATTGCAGCAGCAAATGAACGTCCAGGACGTCCACAAAGTCGGAAGAAGTCTCCATCCCATGCTTCAGTCGGTGGTGGGTTTCTAACGCACGAGCACGTACTTTTAACAGATTTTCACTGGTAAACTGCGGATTTTTCGCTGTACAATGAGCAGTAGCAGCGACTTGTTCATTCAGCAGCGACAGCTTGGAAACGAGTGGTTCTAGCCATGGCTTCTGTGGGATATTGACACTTTTCTCTTCCTTAGTGACAGACTGGGGATATCTGTAGCGGTCAGCGACTTCTTTCCATTGTTGATCCCGTCGGGCGTTGACATCTCGCAGTAAGCGAAGACCCCCTTGTGTTTTCAATAGTAAATCCTCGAGATCTTTTTCGTTAGTCGGAGGATTTCCAGTCGCTCGCTGCTGCTTGATCTTCATCGCGTATCCAAGGAACGACTTCCATTCCAGCGAGAAATTCTGTAAGAAACAATAACAGCAAACTTTAAACATAGTTTTTTATTTAAGAAAAATGAGGGAAATGGTCACTGTTCAGACCTGAGCGGTGCGCTGTAGTCGGTCCTTCTCTGCTTCCAGCTCGGCTTGTCTTCGAGCGACGACCGTGGGCTCATGCTCTTGCGTAGTAGGTTGTTCGCTCGGAAGAGATTGAAGCTGTTCCTCGGGTATCTCCATGCTTTATCAGCAACGCCCCTTCAGTAGATTGAGAGGCGTCTCCTCAACAATACTATTGTCTTATTTCGACCGCCATGCATTACGCTACATGTATCTGGGAACGATCTCAGTATCCAGGGGGTATGTGTACTATAATACAGGCTGCACAGATAAAACACGCTGTGTTCAGCTAATATTTGAAGGTGGGGCCTTGGACGATCGGCAAGTAATCTCGAAACCCACACAACTTGACAGTTTTCAAGGATAGACTAATGCAAATCGCCCCGTTGAAGTGGGCAAATAGACTAAAATTTGTATGCAACAGGAAAAAGCTTGACCCGAGCATCCGATCACCAGATTTTCATACGGTTGGTGAAAAAACAGTCTTTAACGCTGTAACGCAGGTCAAAGTTGCTTTTGAACGTGTCAAATCTACGGCACCGCAGTCCAGTTTAATCCCCCCGTTGTTCACTTGCCAATTTGCAGCCTCGTCATCAGCCCAAGAACAGCAGCATGACGTCACTGGCGCTCAGTACGCTTCTCTACGTGCGAGACAAGGCTTCGGAGCCCAAGAGAACGATGAATATGAGCGTCGCTGTCAGTACAACGGGCACACGTGACCCGTTCGAGAGGAAGCTACTGCGCACGTTGGACGAAGTGCTACAGTCCAAGCACGCGGAGCCTCGAGCGCCCAATGAATTGATGGCGAAGGAGAAGAAGAACGTATTCTGGCGGCAGTTTGTCATCTCCAAGGCAGCGATGGTCTCCAGTCACCGCTAGCAATCGACTGGATAGTAAACGGCACTAAATACATGTACGATAAT